>JAKKIK010000716.1:0-24703 GCA_024500135.1 Heterodera carotae | reverse complement strand
TTTTGTTTTTTTCTTTTGGGTGTTCGTTGTTTTTTTGTTTTTGTTTGTTTTTGTTTTTGTTGTATGCGGCAGGGGGGTTACGATGTGCACACGACCACAACTCCCACTGACTGTGTTGTTGGTGGCCGTCACTTTTGTCAAAGTGTTCACATCCCAAAGATAAATGCATTTGTCTAGCCCCGCACTCGCCACCAATTCCGACGGCCCTCGCGCATAAGCCAAACATCGCACGCAATCCTCGGCAAAATGCAACGGGTAAAAAAGGCATTAAGGCAAAAAAAAAAACTTTGTGCGTTTTGAGGGTGGACAGACAGGCGCCATTCCGTCGAGCATGCCACACTTTGACGGTGGTGTCGGAAGAGGCGGAGATCACTTGAAGCAAATTCAAGCAGATAATAATTAGCACTTGACCCACCCTACGGCACCAAATTAAAACTTTAGAAAATCCCCACCCCCCACCCACTCCGAGGCCAAACTCTCGGTAAAGGCCTCAGCAAAAATAAGGTGTTTTCGTTCGAATGACCCCTAAAAAAAACTTCCCTCTGTTTTATTCCTGCCCCTTCTCCCGAAGACCCCTCGGGGGTGACCGACAAACGCACAGCGTGATCCGTCACTGCACAAAACGATGTCATTAACCCAATCGCAGTGATGTTCCAACGAGCGAAGAAAGGGCGTGCCGCCGTCTTCCGATGATGCGGCAGTGTCCCACTGGCGAATGACCGAATCGGAACCGGCAGAAAAGAGATGGCGCGTGATCGGGTCAAACTGTAAACCGTTGACAAAGCCGCGATGCTTAGATTCCACGGCACAGCTTCGGATCAGAAAGGACACCTGCGAATTAAAAAAGCAAACAAATGAATGGGAAGGGGGGGGGGACTGAAAAAAAACACTAAATCACCTGAATTCTGCGTTTCGCCTGAGGTTGCTGCATCACTTTTGGCCAATGTCACTTTCAGCGAGAGCAGTTTCGTTCGTTTATTATATGGACAAAGCTTTAGCCTCTGCTGTATAAATCAAGAACCCAACTTTCGGAAAAAGCCTGACTAGAAACTTTTCTTCTACGGTTAAGGAATACCAAATAGAGAAGATTCAAGAGAGGTATCAGCAAACATAAAATATGTTCACTGAACTACTACACCTTCTGTATTCAAAAAATATAGAATTGCCAGATGGAAAAGTAAACAACAGCTAACAATAAGCATGGCAGCAAGTGGTCAATGGACAATTCGACAACCATTTATTAACCAACGGAATGAAAAATATGCAAAGTGGTCCAAATACACAGATCGGTAAACAAATAAATTCACAAAACAGCCAGTGGTTGTCCAACTAATTCTATACCGTTGGTAAAGTAAAAAAGGTCAACAAAAAACGCCATCCATCATCAATTCGTATTCACTCAAATGTGTCCTCTCTGTCGGCCGTGGCCACACCGAGTGGGTCTTCAAACACATTAAAGTTGTGGAAGTGAAGTGGACGATGGTCCTCATGGTAAAACTCCTTTGGAGCCGACAAACAAACGTCATACTGCATGTTGGCGTCGTGTCGAACGCCTGTAAAAGTGCGAAAATTAAGCTAGATAAAAAATGATGCAAAAAATATTTTCATTTTAAATATCACAAAACGATGACGCACCCATAAAGTTGTAATTCCAGACGCCCGCTGATGGAACCATGAAGTAGCCCAAGAAGCGGTCGGAGAGAAGCATTTGCACCTTTTCATAGTGCGACGGCAAATACCCCTTGGGGTTATTGCCTTTGTCGGTGTTGTTGCGGCCCCATTCGTAGCCGCTTGGCGTTAAGCGATAGGAGGTCAATGAGACGGAGCCGGGCGTAAAACTGCAGGTGATGATCACATTCCGTTCGCCGTCCCATTGGTTCTGGTGAATGATTTTTGAGTGCATTGTTATGTCCTGGGGCGACAGTTGAGGTAACTCATTTGGTTGCGTATGCATCCTAAAAAGATGAAGTGGTAATAAATTTTCTGATTGTTCCGTTAATCACCCACCATCCAAGCGGCTCCAAATCTTTGAGGAATTCGTGCTGTGGCAGCTGATTAGGCAGATGAACCACCTGATGGGTGCCCCATTGAGGCGGAAGCACAATGCAACGGATTTCCTTCACATGGGGATTATCCGAGGGGGAAACGCCATAAATGAACCCGGAAATTTGGGTGCGTAGGTCGGAAATAATGATGAACTTCTTGAGGATGTTCTTCGGCAAAATGTATGTGTACCCGGTGTCCTTTACGTCGTCCGAGTTCACGTAAATGTGTTGTGTGCGCAAATGCAAATTGGTCGAACTGCAAAAAGAAGTGTGCGCGAGTCATTGGCAAATAAAGCAAAGAATAAATTACAAAACAAGGGAAAGCATAAGTTAATTGGAAATCTACGGGAGGTTATGGTTGTTTAGTAATCTACTGTGAGCAAAGAAATGGGGTTGGAGAGAGAATTTGTTTAAGTTTTCACCTGATCGCTCGCACTCGCCACTCGGTACGAGACGAAAATGTGGTGGTCTCGTAATTGCTCGTTGTTGCCGAAATGATTTCGTCCCCGTGTTTGTTGACTGATTTGGTCGTTGTGGCCGTTACTTGACTCTGCTCCTTGGTCTGCTTCTCAATGTCGGCAATTTGTTGCCGTTGTTGCGACGGTGCACTAATCTCCATGCCCAAAATGATGTCTCGAACTTCGGACTGCGTCAGCGAAGCAACATTCACATTGTTCTTCTTGCCGTAATCGTTCAGAATCATGTCCTTCAGTGCCAACTCGACTTTAATCCAGTCCTCGTCGGACAGTGTCGGCCAAATGTGATGTGGCTCCGTGACTGTGGTCCGGTCCGGCTTCAGAATCACTTTTGTTTTGTCCGGATTAATGTGCATGCCCCGCATGATAAGAATAACTCTCGAAAAAGCGGTGTAACTTGAAATTGTCTAAAAAACATTTGTGTTATGTGCAAGTGATAAAGTGACTGACCTTAAGCCAATCATCGTACAAATTGAACAACACCATTTGCGGCTCTGTCGCTTTTAATATCAAGTCGCCAAACTTTTCGATCTGTAAGTTTAATTCAAGCGTATGACATAAGTTTAAAATGTGTATATGACTTAAGTTCAATATGTTGTGTCAAAAAAAGGGTGATTTCGTTGATTGAATCCATACCCGGTTTCATGATATCCGCCTACCCAACCCAAAACCGGATCGTCGAGTAGGTAAACGTACACGCATGATGGCCTGGAATGGCAGCATCAACTCCGATCCCTTGATGACAATGTTGGGGAAGTCCAGCAAGTGCACCTCCAGCGGGTCAAGCATGGCCTTTCTGGTGACGATGATTTGCCTCGGTTGCTCTTCCACGGGAAGCGACCGGATCAATGCAGCTACTTCTTCTGCCGTTTTCCATTTTGCCAACTAAGGTATATAAATATTTTTATATATAGACAGCAATCGGATAAGAAAATGGGCAGCCAAACCTGACTGAGACGTTTCTGGCCAGCCCACACACTGGTATGGATGATCTTCAGAAACAGCTGACCGGTCCTCGGATTGAAAATAAAGATGGCGCCATTCATCGGTTTGGTCGTCAAATTCCCTTCGAACGTCTGGAAAAAGTTTAATAAAAATGGCAAGCGAACGGCGCATTATATCAATACATTCAAAAATATGCAAAAAATGAACCTTATGAATGGTGACACGATACACATTTGTGTCGTCCACAAACCAAATGATTTGGTTGCTGAACAACTCGCCATAGTTTTGTGAAGTAAGATAGGGCTCCGTCGGTTCGGACGAATACAATTGCAGACCCTTACGAATACGTTCTCGAAGCACGTAGAAAGCCGGATTTGCCTTGATTATTTTGGCCATGGCCTGGCGCAGCAGCACCTTCATGCCCGGGAACCAATTGCCGTAAGCGCTGTACAAGTTGTAGGCGAGATCAATGGCGATGAGAACACCGTTGGGCGAGGGGTAAATGGACATATTGTCCGTGGTATAGTCCAAAAATTTGGCACGCGAATAACGCTCAATGTCGTGGGAGTCGTAGTCGCCCCAGCGCAGTTGAACATCCAACCAATATTTTTGTGTGGTTGTGTTGTCCATTACCTGTCAAAGGCATTTTCTTAATAATATTAGAGATAGGATGGACGGACCAGGATTCCGCAAGGCTTTTTCCGGGATCCTGGTACCGTTTTTTTTTTGTAAAACACAAGGGCAAGATTCGAGCCAAATAAGATTTTAATCTGGTAAAATCCAGATCCTCTTAAATCGCTATCATAGACCTCGGGGTTTTTTTTCCTTAAATTCCAACTCAGTATATAATTGGAACAAAAACACCAGCAGAATTAAAAACAAAAAAGCTAACGTCTTTTGTGTCTGCCAAAAGCGATGGGCGTGAAATATGCCATTTGTATTGGGCAAAAAGGAGAATGTCAGCGCAGGAGCTGTTCATTTTGTATGATTTCCGCGGATGAATCGTTTCCTTTTGCACTGTCTGAATCTCCAAAGCATCCAATTCCAAGTCGAACACTTGGCACAAGTCCATCACAACCGATTCGTGGATTTTTTGCCACAAGTGAGCACGGAAAATCTAAAAGAAGATGCACTTGAAATAGAATTAATAAATATTTCTTTACTTGGATCAGCGAAATTTTCAACGTTGGGATTTTGCCGTGCATGAAAATGCCAGTCAAGTCAAGTTGCACTTGGAAACCGACGTACACCTAAATGAACAAAACAAGTCTTCACTGTTACAGACAAAAAAGAATAATGACAAACATTCGCTCGGTTTATAGTCGGAGACCACCAAAGTGTGAATCGACGGTTCGGAATTTGATTCAATCCGGACCGTTGCGCATTAGTCAGCTTCTTGAACTTCATCGACTCTTCAAACCCGGAAGCACGCTCCCAAAAAAGTCCTTCCCAAGTAGGGAAATAGGTGCCCTAAAAATCGATGGTAAAACACGCACCATAAATAGTTTCAGAAGCAAACCCTGAACAAAGTGTGTTCAAGAATGCCTTCGACGCCACCGAGTGCCTGGATCATGTCAGTCCGGTAATTGTTCAGATTCCACAACTTTCCATCATGTCGTTGGTGGGTCCACCAAAACGGGTTTTGCTTCAGTATTTGGTATGCCTTGAATTCGGTTCGGACACGCCAGCCCTTGTCATAGGCCAATGTGTTGCGGTCCTTTTGGAACAGTGTGTTGATCCGAGGAATACCGCGATCCCAACTGTCGTCCAAGTCTTCCAGCGTCAACCTTCGGTTCTGCGCATTCGCTTCTTGCCGCTTCAAAGCGTATTCTGCCCACACTCGCTGCGAGTCCACAAATTCCGCTTCCCATGGCTTAAAGGTGGTATTTCATAAATATCAAAAACAAAAATCAGTCATACCTGAATGTATCTGTACAAATTCGGAATGATTTGGTCCTCGTCATGGGTCATCCCACTCCTAAAGTGAGTGATCCCGCCCGAATCCGTTTGCCGCATCCAACGCAAATCCGATTGAGGAATGAGCACATGCCCCATGGAAAGCATGCCGAGACCGCCAATTTCCTTTGGAGTGTAGAAAACCACCGGAGGGAAACGGGCAGGCATTTTCGAGTTGAGTCCAATTTTGATTCTGAATACAGCGATACAATGTAAAAAGAAGAAAAGTATTACTCCGTTTACCGAGTTTGAATTTTGTTCTCGCACTTGACCAGCAGATCAAGCAGTTCCTGAGTGTTGACGACTGCCTCTCGGAAATAAGTCATAAGTCCAATCAAAGCGGTATTCCATTTGTTGACAATCTTAGTAAATGTTGTTGACCCGGATGACATCAAAATTTGACGAATCCTGTTGTGGAACTTCTCCATTGATTCAGAGTCAACTTTGAGGAAGCATTGAGCAGTTCGCTCCTTTGTGATCTAAGGAAACGACTCAAAAGCCAATGAGAATGGCACCGCAATTCACTACTCACTTCATTTTGGAGGTTCCAAATGCCGTCCCTGTTGGTGGCATCGTCGCTGGCCATCCGACATTTTGGCAAAATTCTGCATTCAAATCCGCACATGTCGAACAGCAAGTTTGGATTGTCTTTGCTGTACACAGAGACAAACGAATTTTCCCACTCAATGGTCGTAACAGAACGCGGAAGGCGATTCTTAAGAAAGAACAGAATTCGAATAATGAAGTCAAAAATGATTTTAGCATAAAAATCCCAAACGAAAAAACAAACCTTAATATCCCAAAACACTGCTCTTCCCAAGTTAACATCGTGCTTCATCAAACGCATCCGGGCATCGCGCGGCCAACATTTTTTGTTGTTGTAGCCGACAATGTTCTCGTTGTTCGGGTCCGGATGTTCTGTCAAGTACCGCTGAATGAGGTCCCTGGTCTCCTCCGCGTTGAAGCGGAAGAAAATCCACACTTTGTCGATGTAACGACAGTACAGACGAACCGGATGAGCTCCCTCAGTTGCAATGTCTTCAAAAGCGAGAAACTCATTGGGACACTAAAAAATAATTTTTTTTTCCATTTGCTAACAAAGCAAAATGTTTCTTGCAACTACCTGCGGTGGGCCCGTAATTTCGCTAGAACGTCGGAGGCCGAGGATGAGTAAGTCGAGCACAAGACCATAGTATTGAACAATCAACGAAGCGAATTGGAGCCCGCGAATTATGCCTAAACGGCAAGAAAAATTTAAAAAAATTACGAGTTACACATTGCGAAAAAATTTGGTTAAACTTTGTTTTGTAACTGTTATTGAATTTTTCATCGCCGAGTTAATGTCAAATATTGACACAACTATAACTAGTTAAGGGACTGCTGCACAGCATCAAACTCACCAAAAGAGTTGGTGTGATTCATGTCCTTGTAGTTAATTGTCACGTTGTTCTTGGCGGTCATGTAATCGGCAATGTTATGATCGACAATGAGACGGAGCAGTCTGTTCAGCAGTGTCAAGTCCATCTTCTCGTACATTTTCTCCACTCTCGCTTCTAGCAACACATTACACTCGCCTTCGCTGGTGTCCCAAACTGACTGCAAGTTGTTGATGCCCTGACACCACTTGTAGACGAGCAGTGGCGGTGGTTCCGTGTCGGCAGGTTTTACCCACGAAGGAAACAGCCTCCGCTTGTCCGCTTCATACCACAAGTATTGGTCCAGGTAAGCGTCCGTGACTTTCTCCAGCGGTTCAATGTCGTAGACGGGGATCAGATGGCTGTACAAGTCCATGAACTCGATGCCAACTTCTTTGAAAGACCGCATGGTAAGCATGTGACGCTTTATACGAGACAACGCTTCGTGCGGATTGTCATATGCCTGCTCAATCAATGCCAACTCTTCACGCTGACTTTGGTTGAGACGATTCTTCACGGAGTAAGCCTCTTTAAGGCGCTCAAGTGCCAAGATCAGAAGTTTTGTGTCATGTTTGTAGGAGAGAGGCGGGAACGGAATCGGCGAAAAACGTCGCGACTCCAACCAATGGACAGTGGTCGTGTAAATGGCAACCGCTTCTTCGGCACTCACATAGGGACCATCCTTCAAATAATTGTGCTGACGCTCTTGTTCTGCCTAAATTTAGGAAGGAGGCAAACAATTAGAAAGGTGAAGAAGGAATGGATGCAAAAGAAAGAGATAGATTACCTTCAAGTAAAGTCGAGTAAGACGACCCAAATTCTTTTTGCACACCGTTTTGTCCACAGTCGCACCACGACGAACACGTTCGCGGTTGTAATGGGCCGAATTGGTCCACCAATCCGCCTTGGCCTTCACATATCGCAGGATCATGTTTTCGACTGGAGTCGGGAGGCCGGGCACTTTCCATGGGATGTTCGCCTTCCAGCAGCGCCATGCCTCGCTGAGATGCTGCAGAATAACACGTGCCTTATTCTGTTTTATCCCCTCCGGCATCATGTCCAGAATGTCGTGCATCACAGCGGCCCTTTAAAAACACAAAAATATAACCACATTAAGATTGTCAAATACCGAAGTTCAAGATCGAAGTGCGACTCGACTCGCTGTTTGGTCACCGTCTTAGCGACTCCTTTCGAATGTCGCCCTTCAAATTGACGCGAAAGCAAATTGCCAAGCCATCGCTCGAGGAGAGGAGTGATGCCTCTGAGGAAGAACAGCCACACGCGCCAACCCGGCGCCCAAAAACCACAGCCTGGGCCCTTTCCTGGAAAAGTTCAATTATTACAAAAGCGGCGCAATTTCAAGCATTAGAATATATCCCCAAGAAATGTAACAATGTTTGTGCAACAAAATTGCAGCATAATAAAATGCCCGACACGATTGCCTTACCGACGGGGCCGGTGTTGAACCGGTAGTAGATGAGATGCTTGAGGTCCTTGCACATGCGAACTTGACGCATCAACTTGTACTTGTAACGGTACATCCCGGTCAGTTGTCCAACATGCGCAAAAATGTACTGAAGTCCGTCTGAGAGCTGATAGGCGTCCACATTGTTAAGCCGATATTGGACATGCGCATCAACGACCAATTTTGTGAGACGAAGAATCTCTCGACACAAATGGAAGGCATTTCCGAATCGGGACTTTTTACGCTCTTTGGTCGTCAGAGTTTTGACTGGCTAAATCCGGAAAAGTAAGAAAAAGGGGGAGAAAAAATTATTAACCTTCAAATTGAAGTTGTAGTCCAAATGGAGGTAGTTCAAATTTTTGCGATGGATAAGCAAATTCAACATGTTGTAGCCTTGACGAAGAACCTGAAGGCCGGCTTCCACCCAATCCAGAGTGGTGTTTTGGAAGAATTTGGTTGCTTTGAACGATCGGAACAAATAACTGAAAATGCAGAAATTGAATATGCTAATAAACACATTCACATGAATAAAGCTGTTCACCGTTTTTTCTGCGGTTTTGGTGGTCGATGTTTCAGTGCATTAAGCACGAACACTTTGAGCAGCTTTTGGTAGGAGACGCGCACTTTGACGGGCATTCCCGCCGGACAGTGTTCTCGATACCAACATTTTACCAACGGCACGTCGATGATACGCCGCGTGCGTCCCGAACGGAGGTTGAATGGACGAGGAGCCCAGAGAAGTGCCATCCCGTTCGCTGTGTTCTCAGTGTAAAGTGGAAACTCGCTGAACATCGGCACGACATCTGACGGCATTTCAAACTCCTCCTCCTCATCGGTGGGCAAAGGTTCGGGCATCTGCAAAATGTGGCACAATTAAAATCTGACCAAAATCAACCGATTGGAGTTGGGTCCGCCTTGTTGTGCCTTTATAATTTATGACCCCAACACAACAAGCAAACACATCCATTTAAAGTTTGCCCATTCAATTGTTGTTGGCCAATGCATGCCCCCGCCCTCATTCGTGTTGTGATTTACCCTCTCTGTGCTGCGTTGTGCAATCGGATTGATCAGGGGGTCAAAGTAAAAAGCGGGCAGATCGTAGTCCTCAGTTTTGATGAACACCGCAGAGGGCGTGTGGTACCAAGACACTGTGACTGGCAACGCGTTGATTAGATTGTTGTACATGAACGGAAACGCAATTCGGTACTCTGTCCGAATGGGCGAACGGATGATCACTTTGTTGATGTCGTTGAATTCGTTCCAATCTTCATCTCTGAGAAGAGCAAAAAGTTGGCAATTGGATAAGTTTGCCAAATTCCCCGTAAAAAATATTTCAGATTTTTAGGGTCGCTGAAACCTCATACTCGAATTCGGACAAAGAAACAAAACACTCAGAAATATAAAGTAACTCACTGAAAGTTAAGCTCCTTCATCAACGGCTCAAATTTAGGCCCTCCGGGGATGGCCACATTCAGTGCTTTCGCAGTGAAAAAGGATTTGAGATCGAACAAATAAAAGTAGTTGTCGTCCAGCAAGTCCGTCAGAAGCTGGTTGGCCAATCGGTAAAGAGTTGACATAATCGGAATGCTGAAGGACCACCGTTTGTAAGCCTCGCCACTGACGAACCTTGACAAAAAATTTAGCATGAAGTATTTTAATTAAAATCAAAATCTAGGATTTTAGCAAAGAGGGCTACAGGCACTTTACCAAATAACAGGCAAACGTACCGAGACTTCGACAACGGTTTGTGCTCATAAAACCATTCGCTGACCAGAGATTCTTCCTCATCATTCAGCTCCATTTGGATTGGCTCAAGCGGTTCAACGTCCAAAATGTTGTCGGCATAATCCAAGGGAGGCTCTTCGTCGTCAAACGGCGGAAAACGCATTCGCTGAAAAATAAAGCATTAAAATACAAACACAACATGAACAAGAAGAAAAACTATTTCGATTTTATGTTAATCTCCGTCCGGAATGAAATTGAACAATACAAACATTTTTGGGCACATTTTGGACTTCAATTTCTTGCCTTGAAATGTCGACGGTCGCGCTTTTCACGCCGCATCATGATCCACATGGTGCCCCATTGAGCGATGAACACCGGCTCAATGACTCGCGGCACTTCGTTCACAAATGTTATAGCGCCGGTAATATGATAAAGTACGTTCACGTCTCGGATCTGTTCCCACGGCATCGGCATGTTCTCAAGCAGTTTAATCACTGCATGTGGCATGTATTTAAGTGCACCCAAATACACCCTTTTGTCATGACGATACTTCCGCGAGGTCATGTCCCCGTGGTCGCGGATTATTTTGCGGACATGTTCTGAATTGTTGAATTCACAAACCATCATAAAGGATGAAATAGACTCATTTTTCCGAAATAAACCGTTTTCGGTAAATTAATGAAAACCCAAACATTCAAATTCGAAAAACCTGGTGGCATTTCTTCCTTCTGTGAATCGACGAAGCCAAATTTCCGTTTTTCCGCATATCTTTTCGACTGTAACTGCTTCCATTTTTTCGATTTGTCTGTGAGTATTCTCTCCTCTTGATGGGACAATTGGTGTTGGACACCGGGGCCGTCAAGTGATGGAGCTGAAGTTACACCAGCTTGGTCAACAAATGAAACGGACGATGGTAAATCTTTCATTGTATCAAAATCTAAAGTTTTCGAATTGCAGTTTATTAAATCGAGATCTTCTTTTCAATATAATTATGGGTTTGTTAAAGTGGTTTAAGAGAATTGTTCTTGTAAAACTCCATCAAATTAAAAACTAATTTCGCAACTTTAAAATCCGGCGCAGGAAAAGTCAAAACAAGCGGATTTATGTATGTGTTGCTTGTAATTAAGACCATTCATGTCCAATCCGCGCTTTATTTCTTAACTTAATCAATAACATAATGCCAAAACTTGATTTAAATATTAATTTAAAACACAGTTTGAATTTGCGGTACGGTATATACCATTTACGGATTCAATGTAATAAATGACTGTCGGACTGGGCATTATTTTGTGTTTTTTTGCACTGTTGACAATATTTCGCCATAAATACTAAAATGGTATCAAATGGGTGGTTTAAAGTGTCCGTCCGTCCACTTAATTAAGAAAGTGTCTTTTGTCCGTTGCTGACCTCTCCCTCCCAATACACACGCACACACACTTCGATGAGCTTAATTCATTCATTAGGCTTCACAAAGGCTATGAAGCGGATTTTAATCCATCTTAACCATTCCTTTCGCTGCACGCATTATGCCCTCCTTTTTTATTTTGTTTGCTTTCGCCTTTGTTTGCCTCCTCTGTCCATGCTATTGCCGTAGGCCAATAGGTCGAGAATGAATCTAACGACTCCTCCCGCCCCCGACGCCACATCCCACCAATAATTATCTTCCTTAAATCTGTCAATCTCTGCTTTATTCCTGGCTTTTCCCTCCATTTTTTTAACACAAATAAAGAGTTGCATGTCGAAATCCATACAGTTTTTTGAAAGAGATAGAGGGGGAGAGAGAGAGAGAGAGAGAGAGAGAGGGAGAGAGAGAGAGAGAGAGAGAGAGAGAGAGGGAGAGAGAGAGGGAGAGAGAGAGAGAGGGAGAGGGAGAGAGCGTTCATTGGCTTCCGTTAAAGCAGTAGCAGCACAAAGTCATCCACATCACTGCTCGTCGGCCCGCGCTGAGTTCATTTGCCCTCTTTCCCACGACAAAATTTTGCACAACAAAGTGCGCCCCCCCCTCCCTCAATTTTAGGGGTCGGTGGTCGGTATGTTTGCCATTCAAACTTTGCCTTTCCCCAATTTTCCAGCTTTTGGCAGAATGAATGAATGAATTTCAAATAGAAACAAATGAAATGGGCGCCGCCGCAATGCATTCGAAAGACCTGCTGCTGGCTTTTTCAGTTTCTTCTCATACAACTCGGCCACTTATTAGTGGAAATTGAGTTCCCTGGGCTTTCTGTTGGGTACACTCACTCTGTTCGTTCAGACTCTTTCCAAGTGACTTTTTGATTGCTTGCTGTTCTGTTTGGTGTCGTGCCCTCCTTTAAGCTTCCCCGCCGGCGTTATTATTTATTTCATGCGCATAGTCTTTCTTCTAAGCCGTTTCTCACGACGGACTTCTCTACAATTTGTTCCAACCCAATTAGTATTAGGCTCACATTTTTTGGCCTTTTCCGCCACCCCCACAATTTGTTCATACATTCACAAAAGTCCACCACACACTTTCAGCAGTTCGCTCTCAAAATGGAGAAGGTAATTCAAAACTGTGAACAAAAATTTGGCGTTGCGTTGGCATTGGACGAATGCCTTCAGCTGTTAGCCGAACTGTTCCAGCAGAACGCTTTGTTAGTGCTGCCATCAGCGGCAGGCGGTGACGCAAACAAATCGAATGGCACCGTAATTGGACGATGTGCCGCTGAAGAGCAATGGAACGCGCTGGGAGCAGCAGGAGGTCAGCAGATGGTCGCATTTTCTAGCAGTACTTGGAACAGAGCTGACACTTTCCTAACTCTTTTTGTATCAGGGATTGGTTTCCGGCAATCATTTTCGATTACTTTACATTCCTATCGGTTTGTATCTGAGTGTCAAATGGCCCCCAATTTGTTCAGTGCCGTCGTCTCCATCGGTGGCTGTTGCCCACAATAGCGAACACTTTGACGGCCCTTGCACGGCCTTGGAACTGTGGACATTGCGTTTTGTGTTCCCACTGTTGCAGTTGCTGTGCCTCGGCGGAAACCTGCTCAATTTGCTCGTCTACAACCTTCCCTATTTTGGCGACAATTCGTCCGTCCATTTGCTTCGTGCCAAGGCGGTGGCCAATTTGTTTTTTGTGCAGTGCCGTCTGCTGGAAGTGCTCCATGCATGGCTACCATTGCAGCCCTCTTTGGAGTGGCTGTATTGGCACTCGCGGCCGTGGATGATCACAATGGGCAACCTCAACGGCACTATTTCAACTTGGTACATTTTGGGTTTTGGCAAGAGGAACAAGTTGAAACCCTTTTTTCAAACTTTAGGATGACCATGTTCATCTCTTTGCAGGTCCTTTTTTATCCCTGGTTGATTGAATTGATAGATCAGAGGTGTATTGGATTCGGCAATGTCCGATCATTTCCATTAGGGTTGGTCGGGACTGGGATTAGTTTTACCCGGGACTAGTCTAGTCCCGGTCTCGGCTTTTCTACAGGGACTCCAACAGTCTAATCCCGGCTTTTTACTGGGATTATCGGGGTCCCGGTTTTGTGAAAATTCCCGGTCCCGATTTCCATCACATCCTTTTGTATGCAAAACCCATCTTTGTCCTGTACAGACAATGATCTGCGTTTTGAGACCGTTTGCCTTCCGGCGTTGGTGCGGTCGTCGCCCGACTCTTTGCTGTCTGATCGGCTCCATTCTTTGTGCCGCTGGCATTCATTCGCTTTTTCTGATCAGTCACAAAGTGGTGGCCGTGCCCACTCTCCAATTTAAATTGACCCAATCGTTTGCCTGCTTTCACATTGCGACAACCTTTCGAATGCGTTTGTCCAACGCCATTTGGGCGCCGGCGCTTGAACGTCCATATTATTGGGTGCAGATGAGTGCCACAATTGTGCTGCCAACATTGGTGATTGTGCTGTGCACTGCGTTGGTCGTCTCCCGCTTTACCCTCAAAGTGAGTGGGACTCGAGGTTGTTTGGTCTGCTAATGGAAATGGATCCCCCCTTAAGCGCCGTCATTCTCGTCACCATCCCCCGAGGTGTCTCAATTCAGTACCCCTTCCCCGAAGGCATCCATTCTGCCCTCCGCCTCCCCGAATTGCTTTTATTGTATCCCTCCCCTGAAGCGTCTCTATTGTCCCTACCCCTCCCGAAGCGCCTCCGTTCTGGTCACCCCTCCCCCCTCCTTGAAGCGACTCTTCTATCTCATCCCCCCTCCAAAAAGTGCCTCCATTTTGCCCCCCTCCCGAAGCACCTCTATTAGTATCCCCCTCCGTCGGTCTCGTCTCGTTCCTACCCAATCTGCCGTTTGTCATTCAGCCCCAACTGGGCCAGTCTTTTTCCCAACGGCGGAAGTGCGTCATCCGGTTGACAGTGGCCACCACAGTCTCCCATCTTCTGCTGGAGGGACCGGCCGCGCTCGGCTACGCCTTATTTGCCCTCCGGGGCGCTTCAATGCCGGACCAAAGTGAATGGATGTGCGCACTTACAGCATCAAACAATGTGCTTTCCGCGTGAGTTGACACAGCTATCTATCGCTATAAATTCCCCCGGGATTTGGAAATTCAAATTTTGCGGATTGAGAAATAAATGCCTTCGGTTAAGCATTTCCAATTTAAACAAGTGTCACAAAATGCATGTATTTATGTACATTTTGCTGCAGACTGAACGCCACCATCCCTTTCTTTCTGTTTCTGTTCTGCTCCGCGCAGTTCCGTCGCATGTCCGCCGTGTGCATCCAAAGTCGCACTTTCGCCTCGGGGCGTGCCATGAAAGTGTCTGCCGACGACGCGCCCAGTCAATGCGCAGCGTCGGAAAGCCATCGACGGGCGAGCCAACCGCGCAACGAAAACGGCGCTGGACTGATCGGGCAGCAGAACAACAATCGGCCGAGACAGTTGTTGTTGCCGTTCGGGTGCTTCCCCGTCGTCGGGGAGGAGGACGAACGGCATGACAAAGAACAGACACAACAAATGCCGTCGAGTCCAAAAGTGCGCAGCGGTGGCAGAGGCAGCGTTAGCGAAACAACAACGACACTGCTCCTGGGGGGAGGGGCAGCAGACACGCTACTGTAGCGGGGCAAGCAATGAGGGGAATACGGTGGATACAAAAAATGCACAAAAATTGGCGATGATGGATGATCTAACGATGTATAATAATACTGTATTCAACCGATGTACAAATGCAAAAAGTGACAAAAAAACCACGAAAAAATTGAAAATTATTGATAGAACGAATGAATAAATGAAACAACAAATGAATGAGTGTGTGCCCACAAATCAGGGGTGCTCATAGACAAGGACAATCCGCGGATTGTCCGGACACGGACGGATAATGTCTTGTGAAATCGGACGGACACGGACCTCAAGGCCATATCCGCGTCAGCGGGGATCCGCGGACTATCCGGATATGGAAACGATTTTTGAGAAACCTGACGGATACAGACGGACACGAACATGAACCCCGCAGATTGTTCGGTCAACGATTCTATCCCTGATCACCCCTTGTTCATCTTGTTGAAAGGAATGATCGTTTCTCGTTGCCATCTGATCAGCAGCATCCATCCTCTTTATTCTGTCCAATATTTGTGCAGCTCCTCCCTCACACAAACATTGATCAGCATTGTCTGTTCCATCAGATTCAGCCCGTCGATGGCCCCAATTTGTCGTCAGACTGTCGCCTCTTCCAATGTGCCGCCGTTATTGGCCATGTGCCGTCGTTGTTCCTGCCTTCTTGGCCTCCGCTTTTCCTCCTCCTCCCCCTCCGTCGTCCGTCTTTCTCTGTCTTCGGTCCGTCCCTTGCGGCGTAGACGAATTGGTCGCCAACGGTTCCAAAAGAAAACAGCAACGGCTAACAAACTGATAATGACCAGAACAAGCAGAAACAAAGCGAAGAAGCGGATAATTGGCGAAGCGATGGAAGGGAACAAAGTGCCAAAGGACGGACGAAAGGAAGACGAGCCCCGGGAGGACCCGGCAGCAGGGACGCCCATCTGTTAAAAAAAACTCAGTTTAAAAGGATAAAAGTGAACGGTGTCTCTCCGCGCAGTCTTAACCTCATCGTTTTTAGTGCCAAAATCCTCTTCCAAACTTGGCACTTCTCTGGTGAACAGTTGAGATTGTTGACGACAAAGTGCAGACGGTGCATAAATGCCATCTCTATTATTAGTGGGCAAATGGCAATGGCACGAAGTGTTGGCATGCACATCAAATTGGGGACGCATTTGGGCACAGTCGAGTTGGGTACAAAAGGGATCTGGCTGATTGAAACAGCAGGCACACCTGCAAGCGGATTTAGGGCTTTGGGGAAGGATTTCCGTGTTATGATTAATCCCCCTAAAGGGACAGCACTGCGGACACTGACTGACAGCTCTCGTCGAAGTCGGTGTTGAACATGCGCAGTGCCATGGACGGGTCGACGGAAGCAGCGGGTGAGGAACTGAACACAGCCTCCAGTGCCGAACTTTTGCCTTTGGGGGGGATTTTGATTAAGTTTTTGGGGCTTACAAAATTTGTCGTTTCAATGTGCCAATCCAACAGTCAATCTTCTGTCACCTGCAAACGCAGACGGAAGGTCCTTTTTCAGGAGACATTCGTTCGTACGCGGACAGTCGCGCACAAAAGGCATCCGTCCAGTCGGACTCGCAGGTGCACAACAGGTCACGCACAGTTGGGGCAAAATACTCCGAAAATTCTGATGATGACACCAAAATGGTGGTGACATTTAAAAGTGAATATTATTGTCCAACAGAGGGAGGAGGAGACGGGTCCCCAATTTGTAAACCGAAGGCGGGGGCCCCGAGGGAGGGGAGAGACCGCTTCCGACCCGTCGATGGACCTCGGGGATCGAAAAGCACCCAACTTCGTTTAGTGTTGTTTTGACCAAATATCGATGGATTTGGTATCATTCAAGCGGCTGGTCCACCAAACGGATTAATCAAATCCGTTGTCACTCACCGCGAGGCAAAGCGCAACGCGACCAAAGCTCCTCGGATGCCGAGGGGCTGAGGAGGAAAAGCAGCAACAAAACGCGTAGCAGCGACGGTTCACTGCGACTGATCGCGAACTTTGGCATTTTCTGTTCATCAGTGCATTGATCGCTGCTGACCCTCGCTTATGCCGGACGACGATTATCTTCTGTTGAGCTCACCGAATGGAAAATCCGATTAGAAAATGGGCAAGCGAAGAGAGAAGCAAAAGCAGCACGTCGTGGATCATTGGGAGAGGAGGAAGAAGAAGAAGAAGCAAAGCATCCTCTAATTCAATTCAGAGGCGCATTATGAAGTGGCGGATTTACAAAAATGGAGGGATCAAAAGCCAGCGGATTATTTGAATGGGCGGGAAGAGATGAAGAGTGGGGAAGATAGATGCAGAGAGAGAGAGAGGAAGAGGATGAAAGAGAGAGGAAAAGAGACAGAGAGAGGGAAAGAGACAGAGAGAGGGAAAGAGACAGAGGGAGGGAGAAAGAGAGGGAGGATAAAGAAAGATTCGTACGGATGGGGGATGGAGAGGGGATAGGGAAAGAGTCGGATGGACGGAGGGGAGGGAGGAAAGGAGAGGGGGTTTAGGGGAAGAGGAAAAGTCGGAGAGGAAGAATCGAGGGGATGAGAGTAAGTTAAGGGAAGCAAAGAAGGGGCGGAGGAAGATAGGGGGATTAATGTAAATTGATTTGAGCAGCAAAGAATTCCCTTGGGGGAGAGGAAATGGAAGTGGAAGTGTCTTCAGCGGCTTGGGAGGCGACGAGGGAAGGACAAAACGGGGGTAAGGGGGGAGGGGAGGGAGGGGAGGGGAGGGAAGGGCGGCTTTTCGTTGCTCAAATCTGGCACATTTGAGATAAGAGAAGTGCATTCATAAAATGCTGAATTTGAACAAAGATTACAAACATACATATCTTTAACACTTTTTCCAACAACAAAACAAACAAACACCTTTCACTTTTGCCATTCTTTTGCGTCTTATCGATGTTTCCAGCAGCAGCAGATGCAAATGCAGTGAAAGAGTGACAGAGGGAGAGAGGCACAGAGAGGGAGGGGAGAGGGAGGGGGAGGGAGGGAGAGAGGGAGGGGGAGGGAGGGGGGAGGGGGAGGAGGGAGGGGGGAGGGAGGGAAGAGAGAGGGGAGGGGAGGGGGGAGAGGGGATGGAGCGTCAAAGGGGTAAATTAATGGGCGCCGGGGGCAGGGGAAAAAACGAAGCAAAACGGTGAATGACAAATAGGCGAATGGGCTGAGACAGGGCAACACATTCAGCGCCGCCGTCGGCGGCGGCATACTTTCATATCCATTGATATCATTGCGCAAATGCTGCTAATAGGAGAGAGAGGAGAAAGTGAAATAAAAGGTGGGCCGGGGGGGAGTAAATGAGGGACTAATAATACAATTTTAAGCCTATAGGCAGGTGGAGGGAGAGCATAAATGGAATTGGGTGGACTCATTCATGATCGAAATTCGAATTTCACACAATTTGTTTTTATTTTATTTATTTTTCATCGTTTTCAATGGTAAAAAGTGTGTTGGCCATGGAGCAATTCGTTCGTTGGTGGATTATTGGCATTTAACGAAATAAAGTGATTTTGTTTTACGACAATGGCATGCCGGAGGAAGAAAAACCCCCGCGGGTTTCTTCTTCCTCCTCTTCCCAACTTCTTTTCATCTTTGTCCTCGTCCCCACATTTCCTCCTCCTCCGTTCATGGCACATCGATTTCCACTCCGTCAATGTCAACCGAATTGAATTGGAATATTCTCGGCCTCCGCCGATGCCTTTGAAAGGTGTCGCGCAACTCTTTGCCCACCACTTCGGCACTTTCCGTCAAAATGCCGAGATGCATCGCTGTGGTTTGAGGGCGACTTCCATTGGCCGCCCCGGAGGCACTGACTGAGACAAGCACATCGACAAGAGGACCCGCGCATCGTATTGACCGATTGTCCTAAAAGTGTGATCAATTGTCAGTCGTCAAAAGGGCACGACAAATATTCCATCCCCCAATTACATTACAAATGCCAATCCTTTTATGGATTTTCATAAGCAATGTCAACGTTTCGGCGGATGGGCTTTCCGACCATTTTCATCGCATCCCTTCCCTTTTTCCCTGGGGAAAACTTTTTGCCACCCGCCGCCTCTGTCCTTTCTCCAAAATGCGATGCAAATTAAATCAACGGGCGTTGCTTAAACAACCCCTCCCCCCTCCCCTCCCCCCCCCCTCCCGCCCCCCTCAGCTCCCGTTTTTTTTCTCAAAAAAATGTTAGCAGATAAACAAAATGGCATGGCGCCCCACTGAAAATGCCGTTTGTCTTTTATCCTATCGCTTCACCCTTTGCGAGATGAACTGCTCCACCACGTTCACATCTTCAATTTCGCACAGTTCCACGTCCAATGTGTTCGCTTGTCTTTGCCAAACGCACCAACGGCGTCCCCGATAAACAAGACGTCCTTCGTACACATACAGAACACCGGGCGGAAGGCGCTGACATTGGACAGAGAATTAACAAATTTGGGGGGGCAGAGAAGCTTAGGGCGCCCAGCAGAGGGGGCAAGGGGATTAGAGGGGGGGGGGGGGGGGGATTAAGGGGGGACGGATTTTGGAAGATGTTTATTGTTACACCTCAGCAGCGGGTCGGGAAAGATTCGGCGGTTTCATTTTTCGGGCCGCAACATAATGCCCAGAGTCCCAACGGTTGCTCACTCACTTCAACAATCATGTCCCCCCCCCCACCATCAGTGTTCGAAATCCTACTCGTACTCATACTACAAAGTACGAGGGTCGAACTTAATTGGTAAGAATACAATGGCAAAAAGTGGACGGTACAAAGAATACGAGAAAATTGAAATTTCGAAACACAGCCCCAAACAATTATTTAATTGACCGACTGACTCTGATTTAAGCCCCAAACAATTAATTAATTGACTGATTTACCTTCACTTTGTCCCTTTTGGCGCTGTTCGCCTTTTTTGTCCGCTTCTTCGAGCTGTTCAGCTGCTGCTCCTTTGTGCCAATATGCTGTTGCTGCTTTATGTCCACTTGTAATGTGTCTGTTGATGGACTATTATTTCTGCTGTTCTGTTGGGGGGCGGCGGCGTTGGATGAGCTGCTGCTGGTCGGAACGGATGCATCGATAATCACTAAAAAAAATATGCCAATGCATTTTTACAAATAAATTAGCACATTTTATGATAGATGGGTAAATGAATTACCTACCCAATTGGCATTTCTAAGAAATTCCCGAATTGTTTCATTTCTAACTTTTAATCCTCACTCAGCCAATATTGTCCCCAAGCAAGCCCTAAATTAAAAAATAATAATATTGATGACTGACCGCCACGAATATGCCAAAAGTGTCTGATGGATTCATCCGGGGCGTTTGGATCCAGGCACTGAAAGAGATAGCCCATCAAAGCCGAAAATGGCAGCGGATGAGCAAAAAAGAGGGAAATGGAAGACGAGGAGCAACACCTAAAGAAGGAAAAATAAAATAATTATTTGAATTGAAATAGTAAAAGAAAGTTAGGGCTTTTTTTGGTGGGAATTAAGAAAAAAAGAGAAAAGTTTTGAACGAATAATTTTATCAATTGAGATTTTTTTGAATCACACAATTTTTTCATTTAAAAAAATGAATTAAAAGGCACGGAGGAGGGGATTGGAGGGAGAGGGAGGGAGGGGGCGGAGGGGACGGGAGCGAGGGGGAGTGGGGAGAGGGGTAGGGAGAAAAGGGGATCTAAGGGAGGGAGGGAGAAAAGGAGCGGAGGAGACGGGAGCGAGGAGGAGTGGGGAGAGGGGTGGGGATGAAAGAGGACGGGAGGAAAATGGCATGGGGGAGGGGATTGGAGGGAGAGGGAAGGAGGGGGCGGAGGGGACGGGAGCGAGGGGGAGTGGGGATAGGGGTAGGGAGAAAAAGGGATCTAAGGGAGGAAGGGAGAAAAGGAGCGGAGGAGACGGGAGCGAAGGGAAGTGGGGATAGGGGTGGGGATGAAAGAGGACGGGAGGAAAATGGCATGGGGGAGGGAGAGAGAGAGAGAGGTGGGAGGAAAGAGGACGGGCGAAAAGGGGACGGGAGCGAGGAGGAGTGGGGAGAGGGGAGAGGGGTAGGAGGAAGCCAAAATTCGGAAGGACAAATTGCTGAGCGGGAGGGGGGGGGGGGTGAATTGGGGAGGGGCAAGGAAACGAGGAAGTCCGGGCTGAAATGGCCAATATTGGCATAGATGGGGGAGGGCGGGGGAGACAAACCAAGTAAGGTTTACCTACAATATGTACATTCTTCCCCCACGGACGAGAAGACATTCTTATTCATTCATCCTCCCCTCCCTCCCTCCCCCCCCCCCTGAAAGAGCTCTTCGGTGGGAACTTGGCCATGGCAAATGTCGTCATAATTGAGGGACCGCGGGAACGGCACGGGAAGGGGTTGGGATGGATGAATATGGCATTTACTCAACTCCTCCCACTCTTTCAGAAAAGGCGATTCAATTTCCACCCTCCGCCGTCCGTCTTCTTGCCGTACACAGTCAAGTCCATACATAGAGAGAGAGAGAGAGAGAGAGAGAGAGATGAAAGGGGTGGGGGAGGCCCCGGGGGGACGGACGCCGGTGGGGACGGCAATAAATTGGGGCCTTCCCGCCGAAATTGTGCCAAAACATTCCCTAAGCGTTGTCCCCCTTTTCTCCACCTGCTCTGGACAGAAATTTCAGGAAGAAAATCCATGAGAACATATGTGCAATTGTTATGTGAAAGTTTATTGTCGATACAAATGCTTGCTCAAACTCCAAAGCAGCAAAATGCCAAAAGTGGGCAAAAGGGCACAAAACACATAAAAAGAGAATGAATCCCCCCAAATTGAAAAGAGGCGCCGGGGGGCACCTCAAAAGTGGAAAAAGGGAAAGGAGGGGAAAGGAAGGCAGTGAAAATGCACAGAACTGTGACTGAAGTGAAGTGAATGGGAGGGGAGGGGACGGAAGAGGAAGAGGAAGAGATGCTCGAGCAGCGGCAGAGGGACAAATGGTTTGGGAGTTGGGGGGACTCAGTGGGGTGACTCTGACTGATGAATGAATGAATGAATGGGAGGACGGAAACGGAAGAGATGGGAAAGAGAGGACGGAAGGGCTAATTCTTTTCAATGCTCTCGGTCTGTTGCTGACGGAATGGGAGGAGCTCAACGGGAATGGATGGGCCCCCGGGGGGTTGGCTGCGGAAACTAATCGTCTTAAGCTGTGTGTCTTCAGGGAGCGAGGATCAATGAAGAGGGGAAAGCAGCAAGATGAATCAGTGGAAAAGATAGAGGGAGAGAGTGGGCAGAGAGAGAGAGTGAGGAGAGAGAGAGAGAGAGAGTGAGGGGAGAGAGATAAAGAGTGAGCGACTCAATCACTCCAACAAAACTCAAACCCAAGGCCAATAAATTTTTTATGAGAAAATGCTCGTGGTTGGGTAAATTGAAATGGCCTGCTGCTGTTGCGTGAAAAAAAATGAGAAATGGCAAAACGATAAGTTGGTTGTTTCCCACGAAAATGTGTGCCCCTCCTCCAAACTTTAGCATTAATTTGTCCCTCCCCCAGAAAAGCACTTCCTCCCCCCGGGCCCCCCTCCCCCCGGGCCCCCCTCCCCCCGGCCGCTCCCTCACAAATCCGCACACATATCCAAACGCATTATTATTCATTCATAATTCATTCATTTGTTCGTCAGTCTCCGAATTTGCGGTGAATATGATGAATTGCTGGGGGGATGGGGGGAGGGGCAGGGAAAGGACGGAAATGTTGGCAGCGACGGCAGTGTGCCCCCCTTGCCGTGGCCAGCAATGCTTCTCCTCCCTCCGCTGTTGTCCCTCCCTCCCCCCGGGGCGCGTCCCCCTCACTTCCCTCTCCCCCTCCCCCCGGGCCCCTCTCCCCGCCCATTCTCTGTTAGCCAAATCCCTCCCATTTGCCCAGCCAACTCCATGCTGCTCTCCATGCGTGATATGCATTGCAAATGGGAAAGGAAGCCTGGCGTGGGAGAGGGAGGGCACTTCGGAGAGCGGAGAAAAGAACTTAACAAACCATTGACCAATTATTGATCGAAAGCCCCGGCAACTTTTGTTTGGCCAAAAAACTCTCGGCCGACAAAAGAAGACACTGCCCCCTAAATGCAGTCCCTTTGAAGTGAGTTGAAATAGAGCACCGGGGGCTCTATTTGAGGGAATACCGATATGATGAAAAGAAAAAAACGAAAAAATTAGGGGAAAAAAGAAAAAGGTGATGATGAATGAAGTGAAGAGTGATAATTAAGCGGTCGATCCACGGAAATTCTAAAAAAAGAACCAAAAAAATACAATTTAGAGTCGGTCGAATCGCACTAATGTCTAACAAAACAATAATGAACTGATTCAATTTAAATATGAATGTTTGAAAATATTTAAATACAATTTTTGCTATTTCAATTCATTATTCAAAATCCCTTCTTTGGATTAATAAATTAAATCATTTTTGCTGCTGGAAATTAAACCCGTTTTTAATTGCCAATGAATGATGGAAAATGTGTTTCTTTTTACATCGTTAAAAAATGATACAAAGTTTTGGTACTTCCGGTGATCAAAATTCCATAGATGCCAGGTTCGTGATCCCGGAACAGTGCCCGTTTTTTAAATTTGGGCACAAATACAGTGTCGGAAAACAATGGAATCATAACATAATACGCAAGCAAATGGCAAAATTTTAAGATTACGATAATGCGCAATTGAAACAATGCAATTCCGTTGAAAATATGACACTGTAAAAGCATCGTCCCAAAATGCAATTGTTGGGCCTATTCTTCTTCATTTGGGACCCTCCCCCCTCACCCTCAATTTACCGTAATTCCTAAAATAAAGCCCCCGGGGGCTCTATTTTTCAACCCCCCCCCCCTCAAAAGGGGGCTTTATATTTTTCAACCCCCCCCCCTCAAAAGGGGGGCTTTATTTCAGGGGGGGCTCTACTTCAGGGGGGCTCTACATCAGGGGGGGCTTTAAATATTAGGAATTACGGTAGGTCGGATCATTAAGAACCCTCCGCTAAGTCTCTTCCCCTCTGCATTCGTGTCTGATCAGTTCCGATATAGGCATTGAGCATAAAAAATATATTTTCCACTTGTTTTGGGGGTTACAAACCAAAAATGTGATGCGCCTTTTTATATTATACTTATTCCAAATTAAATAGAATTATATTCGGCTGCATTTCAAAAGAAGACGCCTCAGCAGATGACATAAGCGGTACTGTTAGCAAATGGTCATTTTTGAGAGTTGTCTCTGCTCATCGGGAGACATCGTACGGCACGAACAAAGCGCAACAAAAAGCGGATCACTGATCAGTGATTGAATAATTAATCCCATGGAACTGCGCAACACCAAAACGCTGATCAAAGCACTTTCGCCATTCAATTCGGAAAAGCAATATTTTGGCTGCTTCACTGTGTGCGCCACCATAGGCCAATTGTCCCTAAGCTATGCTTTGTTTGAATTTGCATTAGTGCCAAAGACAATTGATGCCTTACATTATGTCTGTGGTCAACGGCATGAACTTTTTGTTGCTCTAATCCGTCGGCGGATGAATCCGCTTATAGTGCCCTAAATGTGTGCCCTGGGGCAGGCAACGTTGTTGTTTTGTGTTCAGTGGCGAAGATGATCCAAATCATCTTGCCAGCCATGTGCCGTCAGTCCGCCTATTGTTGTCTCTCTTTTTCACTCCAATAATTGAGCCGAGCGTTGTCTCATGCTGAGTTCCCCCCCCC
>JAKKIK010000715.1:0-24723 GCA_024500135.1 Heterodera carotae | reverse complement strand
AACTACCGCAAATAATCTACACGTACCTCTCGGAATTTCTATGGCGCAGCGAAGTGAAAAGACATGGATTGGATGAATTTGAATTGCTGTTGGAACAAATTGCGAAATTTATGCCACCAAAATAATTTTTTTCAGTTCATGTTTTTTCACGTATCTCACGTAAAAGACGTCGGACCCAAAAAAAAATATTAAAAAAAATTTTCGAGGGGGTGTACTATAACAGAAAAGTACCCCCCCCCCCCCCCCTCCCCTGACCCCCCACCTGGCACAGGTATGATCCGATTAAAACAGTGGTTACATAACATTGGCGGTTCGAATTTTGCGGCCGGCCCGGACATTTGCGGTTTGTTAAAGGCGTTTTTGGACATTTGCAGCCCAAAATTTCCGACCCCAGCCAAAAATCCAACTTTTGCGATCCGACATTTGCGGCCCAAACACTAAATGTTATCATTTTCACACATAAGTTTACGCCATTGTTTTAAATCAAAAGGAAGTCCGTTTCGTACTCAGTTACCCGCTCGAATTTATAAGTCTTTTATTTGTTAGACCATTTGTTCGAAATCGGTTTTCTTTTTTTGCAAAATCTTAGTTCACTCGTGATCAGACGAGATTGAGAATCCCACCCAATTTTTTTTTTCTCAATTCGGAAGGCCGGGATCGCAAATGTCTGATTTAGCTGATAAAGGAAGGTTCTCAGTTGTCCCTCCGGTATGAAACTTTGTGGGTGGGCAGAAGACCCCTGGGCTCTTAAGAAAAGTGGTGTTATTTTTTGCGAAACGAGTTCGAGTGCCGAGGTATGACGTGCCAAAGTTTGCAGTTATTCTTTTTTTTTGCCTTTTATGTAAATTAGCTGGCCAATAAATCATTTTATTTTCTCCAATTTTTGTAAATTTATTCATTTTCACATAAATCTTTGACTAAACTCTTGGTAACAAATATTTCATACCAGAGATTGGGGTTTCTTCGACATATTTAGACAAATATGATGGAGAAGAAAAATATATTAAGGGGTTGACAGTTATATTTGGTACCAATGTGATCGATATGGAAAATAATTAAATTAGCAAAAATTTTAGAACAAAGGAATGATATATTGGCCAAGTAATTTACATAAAAAGGAAGGGATGACATGCACAGTTGGCGTTTGAACCTGAAGTAGACAAAAAGAAAATCAATAACAAAGGCAATGCATAAAACAGCTGACGAAAAAAATGAAACAATGATGGATTTATTTTATTTTTTGGCACGTCATACCTCGGCACTCGGACTCATTTCACAAAAAATAACACACTTTTCTTAAGAGCCCAGGGGTCTTCTGCCCACCCACAAAGTTTCATACCGGAGTCTCACGGACAACTGAGAACCTTCCTTTGTGAGGCCGCAAATGTCCAGGCCGCAAATCTCGGCACATGAAATCAGTAGATATCCTTGAATATAACCTGATATTTTTAGAGTTAATCATATAACTTACAAAAAAAAAAAAAGGAAAAAAATATACTCAAAAATAAACCAAGATAAATAGTGAATATTGTTTTGCAAATATTAAGTTAAAAATACCGTTGAAATACTGGATAAGTTTTGTGGAGAGTGCCCTCTGCGCGAATGACGAGACCGCGATTCACGCCCCTCTTTCTCCGCCTTGTACAGAACTAACCCAACTGAAACAGTTAAAAAGTCTTTTTGGCCAGGTAAGGAAAAGAGTGTCTAAAATAAGTCAATATAAATAATACAACGACAGGAGTTTTTTTAAGCTAAGGGCCTGAGTAATGAACAAATTTGACGAATGACGCATGTTAAACAGAATGAGAGTATGACGAAGTGGACCCAATAAAGATAGTCAAAAAAAAACATACGTGTCGACGATTTAGTTAAACCCAGAAATCCTTGACGTTCCGCTGAAGCATCACCAACTTAAACGGGAGCAGATTAATAAAGGGTGTCCAACCCTCCCTCCTCCCCCGCCTCGTTCGTAGTAAGGAGGGGGTGGAGGGGGGGGGGGGGGGGGGGGGGGGGAGTTCGCACGGGGGTCCAAGGTCCTCTTTAAAAAAATTGAACCCCCCCCCCCCCCCCCGAAACCAAAAATTTGGGAAATTTGCTAATTCCCCGCCCCCCCCCCCGAAATTTTTTCTGGTTACGGGCTTTGACCAAAAAAAATTATAAATGTGGTTTGCGTATCTTTTCAATTTTAAATTTAGCTGTTTAAAGAATCTGGAAAGGAACCACTTACTGTGGGAGCAAATTAGACCGTTGGAGTTGTTAAGTTCGCCGTCTTCCAGCTCATTGCTACTGTCTTTCTTGTTGGAGTCTTTGTCGCTTGTCGCACGCTGGTTGCCTTTGTCGCTTGTCGCACGTTGGTTGTCTTTGTCGCTTGTCGCACGTTGGTTGTCTTTGTCGCTTGTCGCCCGCTGGTTGTCTTTGTCGCTTATCGCTCGCTGGCTGTCTTTGTCGCTTGTCGCCCGCTGGTTGTCTTTGTCGCTTATCGTCCGCTGGCTCTGTTGTTGTACTATTTCCTCAAAGAGTCCGTCAATGTTTAAACCGTTGTAACCGCCCTTGGCCGCCGACTCGGAGTGGTGGCTGTGGTGATGGTCATCCTTGCCCGCTTTTTTGTGCGCTTTCTTGGGAATTTTCCAAACAGCTGTTTGAACAATAGAATATGGTTATTATGATGACAATTTCCTTTCCTTCACTCGACTCCTACCCTCTCCCCTTCTCGTTCTCTCTATCAAGAGCATGCTCACACCGCAACTCTAGTTTCTCTCCCTCTTAAGTACCTCTATACGGAAAACACACCTTCAGACGAGTTCCTTTTGGTTCCACTCGACGAATTGGTCGTCGGCGCACAAATTTGGATGCATTGTTCAACTGTTGCACGGACTTTAGCTCGCTTCTCCTCGGTGTCCTCGCGAATGTCGAATAGCACACCTTCTGACGAGTTCCTTTTGGTTCCACTCGACGAATTGGTCGTTGGCGAACCTAAACGGCGCCTCCGGGAGAAAAATTATGTGCTTGTAACGACAGGGGGGTCTCCGCGCCGCTTACGGTCCGAGTGTCGACCGCTCACGAGTGTCAACAAGTTCATAACTTTTTTTTTTCCTTTTTTGGTCATTTGTTTTTTGCGCTTTGTCGAATATGAACTTTTTGCTTACGGGTAGCTGCATCTCACTGAAAATTTAATTCGGTATCCTATCGACCAAATAGTATACTGCAGTCGACACTCGGACCGATAGCCGCGGCGTCGACGGAAACTTTTTTGAAACCTATTAAGAAAATTGTTTTAAATTTCCTTTTTTTACAATATTTCCTTCCCCTTAACTGAAGCCCCCCCCCCCCCCGCCTCCTGGTCCTTGTATTAGGTATGGGCTTTATCCTGTGTAATTTTACCGACCATTGGACATCCGAGAGCGCTGCTCTGTTGGAAATTGTAGAGGGTACAATTCGGTCAGGGCAAGGGAGGATTTCGGTTCATCGTACGACATGTACACGCTGATCAGCTCATCCTTTGTCAGCACGCCTGTTGGAACTGTCCATGCATAGGAATTCAAAAGAATTGGACATTAAAGCGCATGGATTAATCGATCAATACCAATTTTATTTGAAAATTCCTTTTGCGGGATAAGTGGAAATCGAATTCTGTGGACGGCCGAGCCAAGCGCGTCACGACGATTCGCTCCTGAACATAATTTGCCATTTTGACGGCATTTTTCGTCCGCCCAGCGAAGTGCCTAATCGACAATTTTCAAAAGTTTTGAATTAAAAAAACAATGAAAATTTCCTACGCCATTCCAAATTGTGATTTCTGCACTGATCTTGAGCTGATTACGGCCCAAAATTTCACACAGTGAATTGTGATCAATTTGCAAAAATGCCTTCGATTGAAGCAAAGTGTCGGCATTTTCGTCAATGAACTCCAAACATCGACGAGCAAAATCCTAAAATTCAGAAAATACTTTTAAGAAATATTTTAATTAAATCCACCGAACTTCTTCAAAGACGCGCGTGTAGGCAAGTGCGAGAAAAACATTGTTCAACTTCGGAATGGGAAATGCCATACATGCTTTATGAAGTCCGTTAATGATATATTTTTTGGCTAAAATATAATTATTTACTTTTTGGCTAAATTATAATTATTTAAGATTAACTTTTTTTTAGCTAAATTTTAATTATTAAAGTTTTTTGCTGACCAGCGTAAAGCACAGATAATACATTGTCCGCATTTAGTCCACTCATATCGTCCGTATAAATGTAATTTAACATAACTTTAAATGCCGCCGGCTCAATATCGATGACCTCCACATAGTCAATCATTCCAGCCGATGAGTCTAATTATTGTAATAGGGATGGGATTAATATTAATTGTGGTAATACCTAAGCAATAAAAATATTGGCTAAAACCCAAAATATGTGCAAAAGTAGGCTAAAATTGTGAGGTGATAAAAATTGGAAGAATCCAGTAGTGTCTTTATGCATTGAAATCCGTACTTAAACTGATTTTGGAATAAATTCAAATCTGGCATAAGCCCATTTTAAAAATTTAAACCATAAAACCCCGAGATTCAAACATTTTATAACGCGATCATAGGTATTGTAATTACCACTTTTTGTCCTCTTTGCACTTTGAGCTTCAAATTCGAACATTTCTTCGAAAACATCGGAAGCAGAAATCAGAAGTGTTTTGTGCGCCGATAATAACTTAAAAATGCCAAAATGTTCGAATGTGTATTCGTGGGCCAAGTTATTGTCAATCTGAGTTTAATATTCGTGATCATTGATCAGCTGCCCCGAAAACCCAATAGAAACACGTTTTAATTAAAAACCAATAAAAATAATTTGTGTGTGTCAAACTGTATAAGTAATTAAAAAATCATTTAAAGGACACTTGCCTCTTTTTCGGTGCCTTCTTTCCCGACCAAAAAGCGGCAATCAGCGCCAATGCCCGAGTTCAACACCAGTTTTATCCGATCACATAAATTTTCTGGTTTCGGCATTTCCGCCAAATTTGTTTTTTTGCAAATTTTGTCTTTCCGGTCAATAAATTTGTAAAACTTCAATCAATATCTCTGTGAAGTGAATAAAAAATGACCCTAGTTATATACAATGAATTTATGAAATAGTGTGGAGAGAGTAAACATTTCTATGAAATTGTGCAGTAAGGGGAACAAGTGCAAAAAGAGTGTGGCGATAGATGGCACACCGGTTGGGTTGGGTCGTTAGAGTGTGGTGATGAATGGCATGACAAATGGGTTGGGTCGTTTTGGCTTAGGAACTTTTAGTGTGATCTGCTTCGTTTTTGTGAATTGTATGACTTTTTTCAGTCTTAATAATTCTACAGATTGGTTATATGTAGAGACCGGATTTTTAGGTTTTTACCTTTTTTTTTTGCGGCTTAGTTATGATGAGAGAAGCCCAAAAATAGCATTTTCTCCGAACAATTTTGGATTAAGAGCGACTTTATAACACCTAAATTACCTAAGACTGGGTTTTTTGAGAATAGCACCTACATTCGGCGCACAAATTTGGTGCGGCTTGAGAATTAATGATTAACACGACTGCTAATTTAAATAAATTTGAATCTTTAACAAACACCCTTGGTTTATGGGTAATTTTTTGATCATTGGCCTTATTTTCCCATGCGCTTAATGTGGTTGTGAAGAAAAAAAAGGACAAATGAACAGTATTACGGCAATTGCGGCACTATGTAACTTTTTTTGTGTTTGGTGAGATGAATGTTTGCACTATGTATGTATTCTATAGTCAATGCCCATTTAACAACGAATAGGTTTCCGGGTTTTGCTGCCCCCCTCAAAATTTTTTAAATTCGTAATTTAGAATTTTAAATTATACATATAAGTGCAGAGATCGCATCGAAATTTTTCTGAAATAAGTACATCAAAGGTCAAAAATAAGATTTTAGTCCAAAATAAGAACATTTTTAACGGATTGTTTGAATGCGATGAAAAATATTCTGTTTGCCTGGGGCAAAAATGTGACCCAATCTATTTCTTCAAAACGGCGTCCAACGCCACAATAAATAAAATGGGTTACACATCACTTAAGTTCTGCACATGCCATCCTAAGTTTTGGACCATTTTGTTTGGCAATCAAACCCAAAACCTTGATATCGTTCTAAACCAGGGTTGCCATCGAAATTTTTCGGAAATAAGGACATCAAAGGTTAAAAATAAGATTTTGGGGTCCAAAATAAGGACATTTTTTAAAACATTGTTTTGAGGTTTAATTCGCATTTTATTCAACACTATTCGGCATTTCGCTTCTTATTTTCATTACAGATACTATTTTCTGTTAGGAGGGGGCCGGGGTGGGGCGGCGGTGCCGATAGGCGCCGCCGGGAAAAATTTGGAAGAAAGTGACTGGATTGTTAACAAAATTTGGTCCTAAATCCATTCAGATTTAAACAGCAAGAAATGGAAAAGAATTTCTGAAAATTAATTCATAATTTTTAATAAAGACTACTCGATTCGTCTACTCAGCCAAAAACACGATTCGTCTACTCAGCTAAAACACACGATTCGTCTACTTATTCGTCTACTCGTTCCAAAAGTTTCGAAACCCGAATTCGAACTCGAACAAACTTGTATTGTCGAAATTTAACTTGTTTTAAGCAAATTTTGGTAAACTAGGCTTAGGTTAGGCTGCTTGGGGTACGATTTATTTCCCAAAACTTTCTAGGGGTATTTTGAGGCGCTGAAACTAATCTGACCTTCTTTTTGGCCAGTTCCGAATCCCTAACCTAAAAGAAGGTCGTACTTTTGATAAATACCGAACCTCTAAATTCTAACAAAAAGCCGATTTTTTATTAGTTTGCTCAGATACCACATACACAAAACATTATTTTACTGTCACTGACAAATTCATGCAGAAATGCCAGCCGGCATAATCAAAGGACATGCTCACACGGCTCCTCTCTCACCGCTCAAAGATCCGCTTCGGCGTGCGATACAACGCTTTGAGAACGAGCATAGGCAAACACAGCCAAATCAAAAACAACACGGGATAAAGGGCGCAAGTGGACTTTCCTCTCCAACTTTAATGACGCCATCTGCCAGCACTTCCTCGTTATACACTGCCGCATTCAGTCAGAAAAGCTTCTTTTAGTTTTTTGTTTCGCTTCGAAATTTAATAAAAATGAATATTCAGCTGAAGTTCGGAAGAGCATTGCCGAACAGGAGGAGCAGCGAGGAGTGATCTCAGTGCATGTCTGCTGGAATGACTTTTCTCCTGACCAACAGCGGCGAAAAGTACGCTGGTTGTTCGACATCCAGCAACTTTGTACACTTTGCAACCGATAATTTAATTTTTGGAGTCCAAATTCAAACCCTTATTCCGCTTTATAGTTAGTATTCAACTGCCAAAAATGCCGCGCGAATACATCACGCGGTTGGTGTTCGACCGTTCTCATCGCAATTTAGTAGTGTATAAAAACTGCAAGGGAGTCGTTGCGTCCATTTGCTACCGTCCTTTTGCCGACCAGGGATTTGCCGAAATTGTTTTTTGTGCGGTGACCGCCGACGAACAGGTAAAAAAAAAATTTTTCGATATGGAAGATCATTGTTTAGATAAATTTCTAAACGTATTTAGGTCAAAGGCTATGGAACGCACATGATGAACCATCTGAAGGATTTTATGATCTCCCAGTTGGGCATTTTCCATTTGCTCACTTACGCCGACGAATTTGCAATTGGATATTTTGCAAAAGTATGAAATTCCGTTCGACGAAAAATTTTAGAGAACTTTCAGCAAGACTTTGTCACACAAATTTCACTGTCGGAAGACCGGTACAAAGGCTTTATTAAAGACTACCAAGGGGCGACACTGATGTACTGCCAATTGCACCCAAAGTAAGTCAGTCAGTGAGATTGTCAGAAAAAATACAACAAACAAATAGCAAACATTTAAAATTGCTTTTTGGATGGAATAATCCCCAAAAAGCGCAGAATGGTCTACGCCCAAGCCAAGCAAATTTACCAAGACATGCGCAATTTGTACATTTTGGCTCTGAGAGAGCGCTTCCCAGACTTTGACCGTGAGTTTGATGGGCTCGAAACGCAATTCCGACTTAATGGTGAGCAGAATTTATGGAAAGGCATTATTTCCCTTCAAATATTCTCAATCATTTGGTGCCATTGTTTCGTTTTGATTCCTCCCATTTTGTTTTCCTTCTGCAGAGGGTCGTCCTTTGCGTGTCGATCAGTTGCCGGGCCTCGAAACGCTACACAATTTTGATGAGCTGCGCAAAATTGACATGGAACCACAAGCGGACGCGCAACAATCGATGCGATTAGTACTGCAAAAGTTAAGGGCAGACAAAAACGCGTGGCCCTTCCAAAAACCGGTCGATGCTGACGAAGTGAGCGGACGGAATGCATAATGTTTTATTTAATGTTGCAAATTCAGGTTCCCGATTACTACGATTACATTCCCTTCCCCATCGACTTGGGTAGACTTGCTGAGCTGCTGAAGTCGGGCTATTACACTCATGTAACTAAAAAAAGTTTTTGCCAGCCAGCACCCTTTCCCCCCGCCCCAAGACCTGGATACGTCTTGGGTCAGCAGTCTTTTTAAAGCAAAAATTGGCATACAAAATCAAGCCCCTATCCAGAAAAAAATTTCGGGGGGGGGGAGATCGGGAAAAATCGGAAAATTTTTCGTTTCGGGGGGGGGGGGGGAATTTTGAAATCCCATTTTTTCGGTTTCGGGGGGGAGGGAGGGATTCCCCCCCCCCCCCCCCCCCCCCCCTGGATACGGGCCTGTACAAAATGCATCTTCCCCGAAATCAGATATAAAAACAAATTGGGATCTAAAACGGAAAATACCCTGGGACCATTCGCCGCTACCCCCTCTCTCATTTTCTGTTCGTAAAAAAGTTTTTTCGCCAGGAACGAATGTTCGTCGCGGACATTCGCCGAATGTTTGACAATTGCTACAAATTTAACTCACCCGACAGCCAATATTATTTCCACGGCTACAAACTCAACGAACTTTTTGTTAGGCTCGCCCGCCAACATTTCGCTCGCTGCAAATTGCAGGCGCCACTGCCCGCGGTGAAGCCAAAGTATGTGCCAACTGCCGCAGGAGGAGGAAGAAAATGAAACGGGATTTTAACTTTTGTAAATTTGCACTTTTATTGTTTGACATGGGGTCCGTGAATTTTTTTTTGTTAATTGCCTATTTGATAGTAAAAGCCTTTTCCCGTTCTTCAAAGTCCAATAATTCATTAGAGCGTTTGCATGTAAAGTGCGGGTTGGTGTGGACTATTGAGTCCAAGGGATCTTCGTTCTTGGGCAACCCCCTTGGAGGTCGGATGGTTTTGCTCTACCAAACACAGAACTTCAAAGAATCCATTTGTCTTGCGGTGTGTGTTCGTGGACAAATAACGTTGTCCTTTAAATAAGTGTGGTGTTGAAGTGGCGGAGCTCCTCCCCGTTGAAGAGAATGGTAACTAAAAAAGGCGCTGCGCCGCAACAAATCCATCAAAAGCATCGCCGATTCTTTCGCATCCGAAAATTCGATCGCGCATTGGCGAGAATATGTGAAAGGATGGAATATTATTGGATGATTTTCAACCGACCGTTCATTCGTCCGCTATTCCCCTTCAAACGAAGGCGGAAATCATTGGACGAGTGCAAAATAGCAGCAGATGGAGTCCATCTTCACCTTCGCTATTCCCTACAAATCATTCCCTAATTAAACCTTTCCTTCTTTTTTCAAGTAAATATTAGTGTTCGGAAATGCGCTTTAAATAATACCCATTCTTATTCTACCTAATTTTAAGTGCATTAAAAAAGAAAAATAATTTACATTTAAATAAAGAGATAATTAATATAAATCATTATTATTAATTAAATTTCAACAATGTCTAAATTTACCTACTTTTATCTGCCGATTATATTCTTTTTTACTCTGCTGATGCCTTCGTTTGTTAGCGTGAGATTTTAAAATTAAAAAAAATTGAAATAAATTTTTATTAGGCACAAAAAGTGCCGAGCACAGCGAACATTGAAGAATATGACGACCCAATGTTAGATGAGGTTAAGCAGAGATATCATATACCTTCCGGGGCTTCATGATTTTTTTCAGATTTTTGCCGAAACAAACGCAAAATTCCCTGATGGTGCAATTGTTGCTGGAGGCCGTTCACTTCCGTTGCCTCTTCCAATGGCGGCACCCACCGCAATGGACGGGTGGCGATGCTTTCCGATCAGTTTTGATAACTTTCTTTCCCCATTTCCCTAAGGCGGCTTTCCCTCCCATCGCCTCCGTCTGCATCTTCAAATGACACAGTCCAACAGCAAAGTCCGCAGAGAAATGCTATCGGCCCAACAGCCAACGGCATCGACCCCAACCAAAAGCCGGCGCCCGGGGCAATTTACGCCAATCCGGGATTTGAGCCTGACCAAGTAAAAGAAAAACAAAACGAAATACAAAAAAAATATTCAGACCCCCGTCGGCTTTGACCGTCCCTCGTCCAACGGCTTTTCCAATGCGGGACGGGACAATGCGATGCTATTCCAAGGGCCTCTGACAGATTTGGTTGGCCAAGGAGCCCAGAATTTTTATAACGGTGTTCGAGCGGTGTGTGAAGGATATAACCAAAAAAAAAAACGAAATAAAAAAATAATTATTCTAGGCCGGACGTATTTTGGGCATCGATGCTGGCCAATATCGGCCCTACGAAATACCACTGATCAGCCAGGGGTCACGCTTCTTTGGTCGTCGAAAATAATGTTAAAAAACTTTATACAAACTCTGCAAACATATTGAGAAAATGAAATACATATTAAAACAACAATATTTATTTAAATAATAAATCTCTCTATAAATATTATTTGGCTTTGAATAAACCGAAAAATAAATAAGTTAAATCATTTTTTAAATGCACTGGCCAAATTAATAACAAGCTTTCTTTCATACCAATTTAAGCTAGCCATACCTTGGCGGTTTATCAGAATGTGAGGGGTTAACAAATGACTGGAAGTTGCCAGTCAAGGACGTATCCAGGATGATTCTTGGGGGTGGGGGGGGGTGGGGGGGGGGGCGAAGTATGTACTCCGTCTACTCCACCCTTTTGATATGTGCCTGTTGTCAGGATCAGCCAAATCCGATCAAAAACCTTTTCACGAGGGTTATAAGTCACGCGAAATAAGTGTGAGGGGCAACTGATACATAAACATATGAAAAACTAAAGTTAATACTTAAGAGACGCAATAGTTTAAAATGATCGGAAGCGCTCGCTGATCGGACCCGATTCAAACAGTTTAAATGAATTTTATTTTTCCACTCATTAACTCTTCTTTTTCCAAAAGTTAGCATCATTTACATACCAAATATTCAAAGGATGATCCCCCATCAGCTCCCACTTCACTCATTTATTTCAACACACATATCCATCACTTTCATAACAGGCGCCTATTTGGCTAAGCTATTTTTGAAACGAGGGATTTTTGATCTTCCTCCCCGGCGAATATCTTCCAACCGTTTGAAATTGAAAAATATCCAACGATTAAAGGCGGCCTCTCGACATTAAGCTTATCTTTGCAGAAAACGGGCTTGTTTGCCCCACTTGGTCTTTTCCCTGCTCATTTGGCCTATCTCTATTCTTCAAATGTTCCGTTCACACGCATCAATTCCGATGTTTTGTTGCTGTTTGATTTTTGCCACCATTTTTTGTCTGTCCGCGTCGACCGATGGATTGTTGAGTCAAGAAGAACTGCTCGGGATTGAGCGTGAACAACTGCAGGTGGTCGACTGGAAAAGGCGAATTCGCAGCAATGGCCAACCAAAGACGGACAGAGACAATTCGTCCTCCTCTTCTTCATCTTCCTCATCAGAGGAAGAAAATGAAGGCTCGGGACAAGAAGAACGAGAAGAGAGGCGGAAAAGGTGACAAGGAACATAAATTGGTGCCAAAGTCGTAAAGGTACTTTTCCATTCCGGGCCTAGATTCAAATTTAAAAAAGGGATTGATTGCATATGAAAACATTTATAGCATTTATAATCGCTTTAAGCTGGCGTTTGTCCATCCTAGGCATATGAATTTCGACCAAGTATTCGGACTGGGTCCGGGGTTCGAAATTGAGCAAAAGAATGGGGCGGACGTTTTAATTTTGAGTTTCAGCGAACCTCCGTCCACCGCTCCAATGACGCCCGAGGGCGTTCCTCACCAAAACGAAAGGAAGAGAGAAGGCACAGCAGACGAAGAGGGGACGGAATCGCCAAAAGTGAAAACGGACGTGGATGAGGAAAATGATATCGAAGGGTCGGGTGAACAATGATTGGACGGGGGGGGGGCACAGTACAACAAAGGCGTCACCAGCCCCAAACCGAAAATAAAAAATTACCCCATTAAGAAAATGAAGTAAAATGGAAAAGGAAATTCTAACAAAAATTCTAACAGTTTCTAACAAACGTCATTATAATTCCTAAAAAAAAACCCAAAAGAATCGGACGGATACAGACAGACACGAATTGAACCCACGATTAAGTCCGGACGAGGATTCGAAAATTTGTGTCCGTGAGCATCCTGGAAAAAGATCTCCTTAAAGATCGATTTTTTATTCCCACCCTGAAATCCATGGTTGGCTACGCCCTTGCAGTACAATAATTGCTTTTACTTGAACTTTAATGATCAATAAATAAATGACCTAAAATAGCCCGAATTAATGACCAAAGGCAAAAAGTTAAATCAAAATTATTTTTGAGGCAAATGAATTGAAAGTCAGCGAACCAAAAAATAAATAATTCATTTTAACAAAACAATACATAACAAAAGTAATAGATGCTTTTGATTTGCTTTGGGTCCCTCCGATAAAATTTGCGTTTTAAAAATTGGTTCATTCATTCAAAATAGATATTAAATTGTTTTTGTCGGGACTCAAAATTCTCGACCAATCCAAAATGGACAATATTCCATTTTTTTCTTCCGCCTACTGATATATTGCATTGCATCACATCATGAAATGTCGAATTGGAATTCCTTGTACGATTGGTCCAACTCTTGGACTCGCACATAACCGTCTTCACCCCCGGATACAACTAAAACACAAAAGTGGATAATCTAGACAGAAGCCATTCAAATCAAATTTTAAATCCAAGGGCAATGCCAATGACTGATTGTGAATTGGTGACTCAGACCCACAGCTAATTGTAAGGAGAAAGAGGAATCTCATCCCACCCAAAGGAACATTTTTGCGAATAAAAGTCCGGGCAACTCCCTTTTTTGAATTAAAAAAAAATTCCCCGATGGTGCCAATCGAAATCACTATCTCATGGTAGTCCTCGAGTTAGTGAAGTTTGGCACCGTCAATCCTTTTCTAAAGAATATTAAGATGAAACAAACAAAAAAGGTCTTCGGCCCGGAGGGCGTCCCCACAAAGTTTTTGTTTTCTGAAACTATACTGACTGAACTGACCAATGTCCCCAGTGGGGTCAAACACAATGGAATTGATGGGTCCGAAATGGCCTCTGAAACGGGCAAATTCCTCCTCGAAGATTAGATGGTACAGTCGGGCGACAAATTGTTCAGCCGTGGTGGCCGTCTGCGTAACGTCCATGTGCTCTTCGCCACCACCCAGAACGATGTGATCGCGACTGGGCGAGACGGTGGCGGTGTTCACCGGGCGATTGGACCTAAAAGAAATACAAAAAGAAGAAATGAAATTCGTCGACACAGCGCTACACCATTTTTTACAAAATTTTGTTGTACTTATAATAACAAAAATAATATTTATTTGTCTATTCATTGCGCGTTATTACTTGTACGTTTTCAACTGCTGTAAATCATTTGCGGTGTGCAGTTGCGCTGTTTTGTCCTTAATTTTTTTCCCCTTTAATTTGAACAAAATTGCATTTTTGCCATGTTACTTTCGATGATGTGATGATGAACGTTTGATCGGCTGTGATCTGAAGATCGTTGATTTGGTATTTGTGAGGATGTGTGAAATTGCTAGTGGCGCCCGGCTGGCGCAGATCCCACATTGCCAATTGACCCGTGTGATCGCCTGAACCGTGTTAGAAAATAATACAAACAACGGCGAACCACGAAAAAGGGGACTTAAACGCAAAATTCAAGTCCAAAGATGATAAATATGTACTAGGCTTTATGGTCATTGAAATATTTGGAAGGCGGGTCAGTTGTTATATAAATACTTATATTCTCTGACAGCAATTTGCAAATCAATTAAAATACTATGCAGCAGTACCGGCCACAATGCGGTCGTCCAAATGGGAGAATAGGCACGCGTTGCATTGGTCGTCGAAAGTGTCGCGCAGGACGGGCTGCGACAAATTGTCACGAAGGTCGGCCACAACAATGCCCGGGAGGCCGCCAGTGGTTGGTTTATTGACGGTGAACACTACCAAATTGCCGCTGTAGGAGAGACCGATGGAACGCACTACGGAGCCCGTCTCACTGAAGCCCCTCGCAACGCCCGTCTCGACGTCCCAAATCGAAAATGTGTGAAAATTAAAACAACAGAGCGAAGTGTCATTCCAATAAATTTAGAAAAAACCTTTAGTCCCTCAATTTCTCAACTTACCATAACTTTTTGATCACCAGACGCGGATACCATCGTTTGCGTGTCCCAACTGACGTCAATGTCCCAAACTACACCGGAATGGCCTTCGTATGTGCCAATGCGTTCGCCATTCTCTGTGAACCTGGCGACAAATTGGCGGGGGAAAGAGTAAAGCAATCTTAGAGAAAGGCATCCAAACAGAACTCACCACGCACAGACAGAGGACCCTTTGGAGGCGGAGAACAAAATGTCGCCCTCACGATTTAGCCGCACTCGGGTGATCGCTCTCTCGTGGCCTTTGAGTGCAAGCGGACGCATTTCAATGAATGAAAAAATGGGTTAATTATGAAGACAAAAGTTGAAAAAAAAGATAATGTTCAAATAAAAACATTCAATGATATAATAGAACACTGCGCGAAAAACAAACAAACAATGGGAGAAATAGAGGGCATGGTAAAAATGGAAAATGCAAAAAAAAAAAACTCGGGAAAGTGCCTTTTAGTGAGAAATTAATTCGTTTTGTAGCCATTTGATGTGTTCATCTCTCTTCCGCATGTCGCTGTCCACTACAATCCTCTGATCAGAACGGAGATGGGCAACAATCTAAAAAAGCGATTTAAAAATTTTAGAATAGGGAAGTGAAGAAAGATAAAGCAACAATTTAACTATTAAATCGTGCTGACCTTGGTTGCGCTTACGCTCAGTTTGGCGCGTATTAATGTCCGCCGTATGTCCAAGTTGTGACTGCTTGTCAATTTCCTGCGCTTACTCCCCGCGGGCTCGTCATTTTGGGAATTCGAATCCCCAACGAAATCGGCGTGCGCATTACCAACGAGGAGACGGAATAGTGAAATAAGCTCAAACATTTCCATTTCCGTGGTGCGTGGGTGCTGAGAAAAGATTCAAAATAAATTAATTGATTAGTACATTAGTCAGCCAATTAGAAAAATAATATTGATTGATATGGTACCGAAATGGCATTGGTCAGCCAATTGGCAAAGTCCAGACGAAGGAAAAGGTCTCGCGCCGCAGACCGAAGTCCCACACAAACGTTGAACACTTTGAGCAGCAAAAGTTTTGACCAAAAGTCGGCCAACGGAGTGCAAAAGAGGGCCATGCAATTTTCAACAGCAAAACTGAACGCGGAGAAAACGTTTTATTTTTATGGACTTTTGGACAAAATTTAGTAATTACACTTTGCAAATGGCTCCGTAATCTTGGGGGTCCGCAATTCCATTGGTAAAAAGTCGCAGAATCCATTGCCTTTCCTTCAGACAATTTTCGGTGGAAGTGCTAAATTGAGTGATGTGTTTATCTAACACAAAATAATTTTAGACCTAAAGAAGAGTTTGAAAAACTCAGGGACAGAGTTCAGTTGAAACCACGGCTTTTGCGTGAGGAAAGACACCAAAGGGGCGTACATCGGTTCATGTGGCAACAAAATGATTTTGGCGAGCCGAGCGAGGAATTGGCTGACCACTAAACTATAGTCAAATAATGGAAATGCTATGCAGTCTCAAATTCATCATTCTATGTGTCTTTAACAAAATTTTCGTTTTCAGCAGCACCCACCACCACGGGATTTTTAAAGTCAATTATATTGTAATTCATTTAAAATTTCTAATTTTATGCATCGTTTCGACCCTAACCATGCGTTGTTCGTTCATTGCATTCCAAAATTGAATTTTTAAACACGTTCAGCATATGCCGGTACAAAAGGCGTTGCGGAAAGTGCTCATCGCTGAGTTCCACAAGTCGGCTGCGGTAACGCTCCAAAAAAGCGTAGGCCAACGCGCGAAGGTCGGCCGATTGGGAACTGGTGGAGGCAAGCACAAATGATAAGGCGTTGGACTGGACGACGGGACGGCAGGAAAGCTAAGAAAAAAAGAACAATATGCCAATTCCTAAAATGGATTCATGAAATGTCAGTTTCATTCATCTCTCGTCCACTTACTTTTGTGCCCGGCTTAACCAATTGGACGAGTAAACGGAGCACAAAACGCGGGTCGTAGCAACTCGTGCCAACCTTAAAGCATAAATAAATCACCTTAATTTTAGCTATTGTCCGGCACCTTTCCCGCCGCATCTTCCATCGCTGCATTAGCATCACAACCCTTTGACAATGCAGCGCTGAAATGACGGTCAAAATGGGTCAATTTCAACAGCGAATTCCACATCAGTTTGGAGTCAAAATAGGCGAGCACCTAAAATAATACAATAATATGATAAAACAATTCGAAGAATTGTTTAAAAATGCAATAAGTTCTTTTTTTTTTACAATAACATAAGCTATCTTTTTTATAAGGACCTTCTCCGGTGTTAAGTATTTGTGCAAAGAACGTCCAAATTGGATCAGTTCCTCGTAGTACGCCTTGCTGGACGGGCCAAAGACCAAAGGGGTGATCATTCTGACAGAAAAAAAACATTCAGAGAGACAATGAATAAATGGAATTGTACTTGAAATCCAAAAACATGTGAGTCTCCAGCAGTTCCAAAATGGAGAAGAGCAGCCTATCCTCGCCGCTCAGTGAACAGCGATAGCGCCGGAGGAGTCCGACGAGGAAACGGAGGTCGCAACGAGGGCCAATTTGATCACGAAAATTCGGCTAAAATCCTCAAAAATTTAAGTCATATTCTTCCTCTTTGATTGATTTAAAGTGCTAATAAAAATCGATTATGTTTTTGGCTGGTCCATTTGCACTAAATGTGCCAGTCCAACTGTTAATTTATTGGCAATTTATGTAATTGTCTCAAGTTTTATTGCAATTCACAAACATTGTTTTTGTTGGAATCAATGAATTTGAACAGTTTTTTGAGCTGTTTGCGTCGTATCACTTCTTCATTGTCGGAACAGATGAGCTCATAAAACCTTGTGAAAGTGGCTCCGAAAGCAAGCTCTTCGTCGTCTTCATAAGTCATTTGCAGCAGTAACAATTTAATTATTAGACTAAAACAAATTTATACAATAAAGTGTCCTTTTTTCTATGTGAAGCATTCCTTTTTTGCTGAGGTAACTCAATTACATAATTAGCTTTTTGGAGGTTGAAATTTATGCTGTTTCTTTAACTTTTGAGATTTATTGCAATGTTTTAAAAATATTATTTTTTATGAAAATGTTTCTACAAATTTTAGAAGTTTATGCGCCTTCGCCATTCAACAAATATTTGCCATCCCCCAAAAATATTTGTTGCAGTGAAGTGAAATGGACAGATTAGCAAGTCCGAACGAGTTGATATTCATTCATTCATTCAATTGCTTCAATTGCGTCCCATTGTTTGGTCGTCTCAATAATTCCTTCAAATTGCTATTGACCTCTCTCATCAGCCGTCGAAGATTACTTACTATACAATTACAATGAATGGGCTTCTTGTTTGTTATTTGCTTTGTTTGTTTTTTTTAGCTTGAGATGCTTCATTTATATTCTCACTCAAATTGAACTATTTTCGGATTTTCTGTTAGTTGCAACGATTTAACAACAAAAAAAAATGCCATGAAAAATGATTGATTGTGTTGAATCAGTGCAATTTTGTGCTTTTCGATTTTTTTAAGGGAAATGCAAAGGATTATTTAGGCAGACTTAGCTTGGAACTGACGGGGGATGGATCCTCCCCTCCCTTGCGGGCGATGAGAGCCTCACCAATCACAAACAATCGGAGAATAATGGTTCGGTCGGCCTGGCTCATCAGCGCGCTTTAGCGTCCCAAATTAGCACTGGTCCGATCCGCTTTGGTGGGGATTGGACTTTGGGGTGGAGGTTAGGTGGGCGGCGGGCGGGCGGGCGGAGGATGACGATTCGAGAGGGCAGAGGGCAAACACTGACCTCGGCTGATGTGAGGGGCCCATCAGCGCTCGGGGGTATTTGAAGTGCTGCTGGAGACGCTCAACGACAGAGCGCACTGATCGAAGAAGCACTCATTGCGTGCGCAGAGTGACCACTTTCGCCGGCGGACGCCGGAGGGGGGCGGAACGTGGGCAGAGATAACGGCAGGCAAACAACCACAAACAGTCGACCCCTCCCCAACCATCGACCGGCCGGACGGATCGGATCATTGACCGTCCGTCCGTCCTCCGTTAGCTGAAGCTTCAGCGGCCCACAGTCCAATCCAATTCATCATTTTGTTGTCCTAACAGTTCCGACGTACAAATTCTTTCAGAGTTCCGTTGGCAAATTCATCGTCAAATGTTGCGAATTCCCAAAATTGTATAGGATCACCGCACATAAATTACAATATTTCCTTCCTCTGCCATTTAATGGACGCCGCACCAATGCCGCCAATGCCATCGACCTCTTCCATTTGCACGCCTTCAGCAGAAAAGTCCTCCACAATGAGTTCTAAGCCGTCTGAATCCAAACTGTATATTTTAATCCAATGTATTTTGAAAAAATATAATCAAATGATTCCTTTTTATTCAATGGGCGATTAGCAGAGAACCCGGGGAAAGTCAAAGTGCGAATGCTTTTATTGGGAAGAGAGAGACCTCATTTATTCCCCATTAAAATTGTAAAAGTGGTCTTTTGAAATCCTTTTTACATTTAAAATTAAATTTAATAAAAGGCTATAAAAGCCAGTAAATTCCAAAAAATGTTTATAGCACTTTACATATATCGCAACTTCTTAAGCCTCCCCCTTCCCGGCGCCACCCATTTTTTGCTCGTTAAAAAATGGCTGTCTCAAGAAAATTGAGAGCATCTCAGAACCGAACGAAGCAAGTGCAAAAAATGAGAGACTAAAATAAATGGGAAGGACAACAAAGGGACAAAGAAAGAAAGAGAGAGAGAGGGGGAGAGAGGGACAAAGAGAGGGGGAGCGAGAAATATAGGGAGAAAGAGAGGGACAAAGAGGAGAGAGAGAGGGGGGGGGAGGGATAAAGTGAAAGAGAGAGAGAGAGAGGGGGGAGTTCGATTCGAACGTGCAAGTCAAAAATTTTTGCCTTGTTGTATAACAACATACCTACTTATCGACAAAAGAATGCTGACGGAATCGGCTACCAAATTGTTTTTCGGAAAATAAGGACTGATTCAGGCCCTAAACATTCGGTACCCATTCCCTTTGTGCTACCGTTGTTCACTGATTTTGTCTTTTCTGTGTGAATATGTGCTGTCTGTTCAGGACAGTTCCATCTTTTCGTGCCAATTCCAATGGGCCTCAGTTGGGCCCATTCGCTCTGATCGCCGTTGTTTTGCTGCTTTTCTGTTGGGATCGCTCTGTGCTTTCGTTGGTCCATGCCCAATCAGAGTTGGCGCCGTCGTTGCCCCCCGCCCATTTGGCGTCTTTGCCCTCCGCCGTCCCTGTGGCGCTGATGGGCCCATCAGCCGATTCGCCCATTACGGCATTTGTGCCCTCCGGCGAACATTTGGACTTTTCGATGGCCAACAATTGGAATAACTTTCCTTACGGCAGGACAAATCGGCAACAACAAACAGCAGCATCAGGTTTGAATTTACAGCAGAGAAAGTGTGTCCATTCAGTTCAATTATCAAATAAACATTTTTGTCGATGAATTTGTTTTTGTTTATTTTCGTTGTCCAACAACAAAATGCCGCAAATGGAGGCCAAGCAGCGCAGTCTGTGCCGCAGATGAACCCTTTGACACTTTGGCAAAGTCACCAACAGACAATGCAAGCAAAGCAGCAACAACAACAACAACAGCGACAGTGGCATTCTCAGTCAAAGTCACAAAGTGCCGTTAAAGGCATTCACAACAATGGTAAATAAAGGGATTGAAATAATGTTATTCCATCTAATTAATTAAATTGGAATTCGATGCTTAATTCATTTTCAATTAGCAAAAGATTATGAACATGTTTTAGTCTTAGTAAACGTTCAGTTGGTTGGCCAAATGCCTTCTCCGTCGTTGCCAATCCTCAACAAAATGGCGCCGAGTTCACCAAAAAAAGGGTGCCATCGTCGCCATTCGAAGGAGTGCCGTCGTTTCGCAGCCAATACCAACAAAACCGTCAAAAGTTTGCCGGCGGTCTGAGTCGTCTCGCGATAAGTAGTGAGGAAGAGCAGCAAAGTGCCGAGTTTGAACAGAGCCAATCTCGCAGAAAATCGGCACAGCAAATGCCCCAAGCAATGATTACGGTAAATAAATTTGGTAGAAATACCGTAATTTTGAGAAGGCATTCTTACGATGATTTATTTGCTTTTTTAAATTTCAGCCGGACTCAAACAATCCATCCAGCAACAATTTGGATCGTTACATGCCTTTGTTGGCCCGGCATCGACCCACACCCAAAAATATGACCACCCATTGGAGTTTAGCAAACAGTGCGGAAATTGTGCCGTCGGCGGAGGAACGTTTAGGCCAAGTGGGCGGAGTTGGAGTGGGTTTAATTTAAATAATCCCGATGCTGGATAATATTTTAATAAAATTTAAATATTTAATTAATTGCAAATTGCAGTCCGAGCGCGAGGAAGGCGCTGCTGAGGAGGAAGACGGCCAGGACGAGGCGGGCAGCGGTGTCCAGCAGTTGGGCAGTGGGCCATGCGTTTCGGCCAATTGTCGCACTTGGATAACCATAACAATTCCCAGCGAATTGGTCGGACTCGGCGGCGCCGAATCTGTCGGCGAAGCCCAACAAAAGGAAAGGCCACCCGCGCATAAAGCCATCGTGACACAGGTGAAAAAAAACAAAATATTTAAAATATTAAAGGATTAAGGGTCAAATTACCAAACCGTCGACGAATGGATGGACAAAGCCGTACCCGGCCAAAGCGAATGTTTCCGTGCCAATGCAGCCCATTCAGCCGCCGAAGAGTCGCGGAATGCCGACGGTACGTGGCGGAACGGCGCCAAAGAATGGTCCTACGATGACCACGAGCAGTCCACAGACAAGTTGAAGCGAATGTTGGCTACGCCGCTTAAGCGAACATTCGCAGATTTGGCTGTAACGACTCGCCAAGCGCCACCCGATTTTGTGTTCAGCACCAAATGGATTTTGCCGGTCAATGGCATTTCGATTCGGCCCAATGCGACTTTTGCGTCATCGCCGGCACCCGCGGGGGGAAACCCGTGGTCAATTAGCACATCCACAATGGCCGCCAGCACGACGCCGTGGGTTCAGTACGCAACTGGCGAACAATTTTGGATCCCCCAAATTTACATTTTAAATCATTGCCAAGGCCATTCACAATTCCGCCGAGGCCAAAAGTGTCGCCGTCAACGCAACCGGCGGCAATTCCGCGTGAGAGGCCCAGCGACAAAATGCGTCCACCAAAGCCATGGACTCATACGGGCGGAAGGCCAAAGGCATCAAATGTGCCAAAATCAAGGCAATTTCATGCAAATGATGCTTATGAAAGCATGATAATCCACTTCATCTGGGACATATTGGTTAATAATCCAAAAATTAGGCCTGAACAACCGCAACAGCCAAATCCGATGCAGCCGACGACGGATTCGACCATTGAACAGGCGGCCATTTGGGTCAGCGAATGGATGAGCAGAATAAATAGTGGAAGTGATCAGAGTGCAATTGGAAGTGACGGTGATGGGCCATCGTCGAAGGTGTGCAGTGATTTGCCCTTTTTGTTAATTTGGTCGGTCTCTCTGAAAGTGTCTCTCCCCTCTCACATTGTGATCAAATTGGGGCTGAACCGCGCCAATTGCCGACAGATTTTTGTGGACTTTGTATTTAAAATTGGGGGGGGGGGAAATGTGTCTTTAAATGGCTTTCGTTGACTTCCTCTGCATTGAAAAGCTTCTCTATGATATTCATTCCTGACAAAGTTATTCATCCCCGACATTTTTTTAAATTCTCCAGCTATCCCTGACAATTTTATTGGGGATTTTTGTCCCCGATCCGCGACTTTCCAGTCCCCGATGGTCGGGGCTCAACTCTAGATCAACCAATCCAATTATCCGGTAACAACCGTGCAAAATGCATGCCAAAATGCCGTCGTATCCATGGCACTATAATTTCACCCTCTCTCTCTCTCTCTCTCTCTCACTCACTTTTGGTGTTGGATACGAGTGTTCAAATGGCTAATTAATTATTGATAATTGCCTCCCATCGCTTTTCATTCATTCGTTTGATTCATTGCACTTTTATTGCCCCCCCCCCCCCTAATTCACTAAATTATCTTTGCAGTGTGTGTGCTTGCTTATTTGTAAATTAATTTGAAAATGACTTTTCCCTTTATTTTATTCACTTTTATAGGCCAGCACCGAATTGATCGACGCCATTCGCGACGCTTTGGCCAAATTCCGTGCCGCTTTGTCGCGACAGAGTGCCCGCAGTCGGCAACAGCAGCATGACGGCACGGCGGGCCCAGCGGAAGACGCAGCCGCCGTCGAACAGCAAAGCCCCGACGAATGGCACGCGCAGCTGCAAAACGCGTGGGACGGCATAAAGGGTAATGGAAGGAAGTACAAATGCCATTCATTGGTGCTAAGTTCAGATAATGTCCCAACAGAATTTGTCACTCAAATTGATTGCTTAATTGGATTTTAGAGAATTGAATTAAAAAACAATCCAATATCGGGAGGATTAAAATACCATTTTGACGGGATTTTGGGGATATGGAAAATCCCTGTTTTATCAAATGGTACTCTATTTTGCACATTTTTATCATAATTTAGGCACTTGGCTTGAAAAAGCGGTCGCTGAACTTGCGATGGACGCCGCTTCGAGCGGCCGAGCGGAAGAAAAAATAAGCGATGCCAAAATTGCGCAAATGTTACAAAAAGCGGCGGCATTAATGGACAGCACGGAATTGGGCAGAATAAAAGGGACAGCAGACAAATGAAACAGAAACAGAAATAAATGCCATTAATGGGAAGAAAAGAGAAGAAAAAGAAAGGCTTTTGGCATTTTTGCAATTTATTTTAATTTAATTTTTATATTTCCATTTTTATTTAGCCATTAATTTCCATATTTAATTTGCTTTTATAATTTTTTTCGAGTGCCTGCATTTAATTTATTCAACTTTATTTAATTTTTAATATGTACGCAATTGTGATGACATTTCGCGCAATAAAAAATCAAAATGAATTGGAAAATATTAAATTTAAATGTCTCCAATAATTAAATGTAACGTAAGTTATGTATCCGGCATTTAACCTGATGCCCAAAATGAAAGTCCTCAATTCTGGATACCCCAAAAAGGTCCGCCATCTCTTAAATGTTTTCAAATTGCCTCACTTCAAAATATTGTACATTATATTAATTTTTTGTCTCTTTTTATAAACGGAGGGAATTTTTTTTTTTACCATTTTTTCAAAAATTCATTTTCGTCAGTTTTCAATCAAAAATTGCTTAAATTTAGGTGTTATGGTTTTTTTTCACCTCAAAATGTTTGCACGGCCCGAACAATACATTTGAGAAGAGGTGAAAGGATCAAAACGTGGGGAGGAAAAGCCGGGAAAAAGCGGAGGGGGAAAAGCAAAAAAAGGGGGAAAAGCGGCTGGGGGGTATATGATAAAAAGACGGGGAGGAAAAGCGGGGAAGGAGAAAAGCGGGGGAGGGGAAAAGCGGGGGAGGGGAAAAGCGGGGGAAGAAAAGCGGGGAGGAAAAGCGGGGAAGGAGAAAAGCGGGGGAGGGGAAAAGCGGGGGAGGGGAAAAGCGGGGGAAGAAAAGCGGGGAGGAAAAGCGGGGGAGGGGAAAAGCGGGGGAAGGGAAAAGCGGGGGAAGGGAAAAGCGGGGGAAGGGAAAAGCGGGGGAAGGGAAAAGCGGGGGAAGGGAAAAGCGGGGGAGGGGAGGGACCGTCGCTTGTGCTTGCCATGTTCACCCTCTTCTCATCACGCTGCTGCTCCTCACATTATTCACAATTCACTCATTCAATCGACCCTAAAAAGGCCAAACGTTAAAAGAAAAAAAATCAATGTAAGCAAAGGGAATTATCAATTTCAGCAGGAGGTTAGGTATTGTTGAAAAAGTCTATTAAAAAAGAAAATTTTTGTTGTTACAAATTATCTTCCATTTTCTAATCAATTAGGTAATTTTAATTTATCCATGGACAAAGTGACAAATACAAATGGCACGACAAATTCGACAAGACATTTTTCTCAAATACAGTCGCCCAATGCGATTAGTGTCACTTACACTGCGAAAAATTCGAATGATGGCACATTCGCAGAGCAAAGACAGCAAATGGATAAAGGGAGGCGAGTGGAGGAGGGGGGAGGGCAAGTGGGGAGGGGGCCGAGGGGGAGGGGGGGGAGAGGAGGAGGAGGGGGCGAGGGGAGG
>JAKKIK010000714.1:0-24713 GCA_024500135.1 Heterodera carotae | reverse complement strand
TAAATAGGATTTTTTTGCGTAAATACACTTGGTTTTTCCAATTTTAAAAAACTATTTTCGCAACTATTTTGGCCTTTTTCGGGGTTTTTAGCAACCATTTTGCACTTTTTTGACAACTATTTTAGTAACTATTTTGGAGTTTTTAGCAACTATTAATCCGGTCTCTACTGATATGTTGAGTAAAATGCAAAATTATGCCTTAAAATGATATTAAAAAAATGTCTTACCTATTTTCTACCCCAAAATCTTATTTTTGTCCAATGATTGTCTTATTTCAGGAGAATTTTTCCGGACCCCAAAAAGGTCCGGACAATCGGGAATTTTTTCTTCAATAAAATCGATAATTCTTACAAATTTTGCCTTGCTTTCTAAATATGTTAATTTTTTGTCTCTTTTCTTTAAATTTATATAACTAGGCGTATATATTAAAGCGGGATGGTTTTTTTTAGCATTTTTATCAATAATTGTGCCAAAAAATGAAGGTTTTTGGTCAATTTTCAGGTCAAAATCGCTTAAAATCTCACCCTATTTTTGGGAAAATTCTCTATTTCATCAATAGTACCCCCGGGGTATTATTAAAAAATTTAGGAAAAGTCCGGAATTTTTCAAAAAAGTCCGGAGTCCGGTTCCATCCCTGGTACATGAGCTGTTCCTCTTCGAATTTTAAATTTTAATTTTTTAAAAAAATAGAAATAAAATTAATTCGATTGAAAATTTCATTGTTCTTCGGTTGTAAAGCTCACTCATACAAAAAAGCTTTTCTGTCCCGTCCGAAAATCAGCATCAACACATAATGGGAGAATTGATGACGACTCAAAAACTCATTCAAAGCGTTGTCCAAATAATTTATTTGCATAGCCAAAAATAGGTACAACATCCAAAACCAAACAAAATTATGCAATGACAAGTTAGCTACAAAAATATCTAATTGTCCATTTTCCGTCTCCGTCCCGCGTTTGTTGCTCTTGGAACGTATGAAAAATATATATTATTAATAATTTTGTAAATGAGCGGCAAGTCTCCCTCTCATCCACGATGTCAGGACAATACGTCGGCAGAGGACAATTCGTCTCAGTGGACAATCCGTCAGCGGATCAATATAAAGCTTTTGAAGAACATAGCGTTTGCAAAATTTGACCAAATCACAACAAAAAAAAATTATGGCCCATTGTCCACTGACGTATTGCCGGGATGTCTTCCCCTGACGGATTGTCCGGATACCATCAAAGATCCGGGAAAATCTGCCAACACTTTTAAAAATCTAACCCTTATTTTTTGTGTTAAATTTAAAGGAAATTTTCATAGGGTTTCGATCAATCATTGTGTAATTATTTGCAAGCAGATATTATGAATCAAACAAGATTCTCAGTTAATCCTTATTTGTAAGAAAAGTTGTTTTATACCCTAAATCCTAAAAATTAAGTCTAATCAGCCAAAGCTCCAAAGTTTGGCCTTTTTTTGGATTTCTCACTTCATGGCCATAATTTTAAAGGTCTGAAACAAGATACAGGCCACATTTGACCGTAGAACAGTGATTAGGTAGTTTTGAAGCCAAACTGGTTTTAATTAGATATCGGGAAACCGGATCAACCAATTAATTGATCATTTTATCGGTATTGAAATTTATTGATATTTCTTCAAATTCACCAACCAAATAATTGGTCTTTTTGTCGGTATTGGAATTTATTTATATTTCTTCAAACATCAATTATCGGTCCAATTATTTGGTTTTTTCGATCAATTAATTGTTTTGATTTTTGTGTTTAAATATAAAAACAATTCCTAATTTAGGTGAATAAAAAGATCAGAAGAATGATGGTTTAATTTATGAACAAGTGTCTGTTTTTACAATGAATTTGTTACTGCTTTTTCGTATTTTGCTTCTAATTTGGCATTTGAATGTCGGCACATTTGGCATTTTGTTTGCCCCTTCGCCATGTGGCTTGTTGCTGAACCGAGGCTACGCTGGCGGCATGTACCCCAACATTCCCTGTTTAAATATGCCGATGGCTGGCTTTCAGGGTAATATTAATGTGTGCATGATATGTGCTTTTATGCCGTATCTTGCTTTAATTCGGCGAGAGTTCCAAAAAAGACGAGAGCGAGAGTTCTGCGAGAGTCCCAAAGAAGATGAAAGCGAGAGTTCTGCGAAAGTCCCAGAAAAGACGAGAGCGAGAGGTTGGCGAGAGGCGAGAGTCCCAAAAAAGATGAGAGCGAGAGTTCGGCGAGAGTCCCAAAAAAGACGAGAGCGAGAGTTCTGCGAGAGCCCCAAAAAAAGTAAAGTTTGGCGAGAGGCGTGAGTTCCAAAAATACGAGAGCGAAAGTTCGGGAGAGTCCCAAAAATAGCGAGAGTTGACGAGAGGCGAGAGAATTGTCCAAAGTACATATTATTTAACTATATACATATTTAAATTAATTATAATGCCCATTATGCCTTAGGTGGACTCACATCACCCTTCGGTGGTGGCCTTCCGATGGTTTTGCCGCAACTTCAACAGGTCAGGGGTGTTTTTGGCTTTTCGTCAGGAACAAGTGCAGAGACTATGATCCTGGATTTCGACCTCTGGAGGGGATACTGGCGGGCAAACACCTGTTTTTAGGGATGTTCTATCCAGAAAACCGGAACCGGAATTTTTCAGTGTGACAAAGAGTCGATAATCTTTATAATTTCACAAATTTTGCCTCACTTTTCTGATATGTTGTATCTTTTTTTATAAAATTTTATAGGCGTATTTATTAGAGAGGGAACATTTTTTAGTATTTTTATCAAATTCTATTAAAAAATTGAAGATTTTTGGACAATTTACAGTCCAAAATCGCTTAGTACCCCCGGGGGTACTATAAAAAATTCCGGTTTAAGTGCGGAATTTTTGAAAAAAAAGTTCCGGAATTCCGGCACACGGTTCCATTCCTGCCCTGTACAGAGGCGGATTTGCGAAATTTATTCTGCCGGGTCCCCTGCTTTAGGTTCTGAAATATTCAGGTTCTTAGACAATTTATAATCCAAAATCGCTTCAAATCTCAATTATTTTTAGAAAAATTATTTATTTCCTCTAAAGTACCCCCGGGGTACTATAAAAAATGCTGTTATTTTGGCCGGGTCCCCTGCTTTAGGTTCTAAAATATGCAGGTTCTTAGACAATTTATAGTCCAAAATCGCTTCAAATCTCACTTATTTTTGAAAAAATTATTTATTTCCTCTATAGTACCCCCGGGTACTATAAAAAATGCTGTTATTTTGGTCGGGTCCCCTGCTTTAGGTTCTAAAATATGCAGGTTCTTAGACAATTTATAGTCCAAAATCGCTTGAAATCTCACTTATTTTTGGAAAAATTATATATTTCCTCTATAGTACCCCCGGGGTACTATAAAAAATGCTGTTATTTTGGCCAGGTCCCCTGCTTTAGGTTCTAAAATATGCAGGTTCTTAGACAATTTATAGTCCAAAATCACTTCAAATCTCACTTATTTTTGGAAAAATTATTTATTTCCTCTATAGTACCCCCGGGGTACTATAAAAAATGCTGTTATTTTGGCCGGGTCCCCTGCTTTAGGTTCAGCCTATGCCTGTCCGAACGCTTTGCGCACCGCCAGCAGCACTTTGTGCACCGCCGTCGTTGGTTGGCACCGCGATGCCGGCTTTTGCACCGATGTTGAACTTTGCCGCAACGCCGCCGCCTCCGTTGGCCCCAATTGTGCCAAATTTTTGGGCAAATTCATTAACATAATTAGGAGACAAAAATTTAACTTCTCTCTAGTTATTAGGGATGTCAAAAATATGCACAAAAACGGCTAAAAAAATGTATAAAATATGTAAAAAAATTTGTCAAACATAGGTATATAAAAAAAATGTACAAAAACCTGAAAATATGTAAGAAAACGTCGAAAATTGGGTGTACGATTTAATTTTTTTTTAAATTGCAGTTTTTAATTTTTTACAACCAAAAATTCAAAAAAATACACTGAATTTAATAAAAAATTGATTATAGAGCCATAAAGTTGATTTTTAAACAATTGAAAAATAGATTCTTAGGGGTGCATTTTTCGATTTTTTCATTTTGTTAAGGAATTAAACCTGAAAATATTTACCAAAACAGCGAAATCCATGAAAAAAAATATGTATTTGCATAAAATTGACATCCCCACTAATTATACATAGGTTCCAATCCTCGAAAGCATTTAAGATACGCTTATTATGTAAAAAAGAAATGGCCCCAAAAACTGGGACGGCACGGAAAAATGCCGAGCCGAATCAGCCCGACCCGTTTACAACAACAAGATTTAGGTGCCACCACCAAGAATATTGCAACCGCCACAACCACAACAAGCCATGGCTCCTCCGAGTAAAAACTAACATAAATTTAAAATTATTATACATACGGGGAAGAGGGCCTAAAATGTCGGTAGTCGGAGAAAAGCCCAAAAATTTCAAAAGTCGCGACAGTCCGGGATTTGGGTTTGGGGAGGGGGGGGGGCGTAAAAGATTATTTCGTGGGTACTTTTTTTTATTTGGTTGCATTCGTTATTTTTTCTTGGGGTCGAGGTACGTAACCGTGTAGTCAGTCCCCCCCCACGCCCCCGCCCTGGACATGTTCCTGAAGCTGAAAAATCTCCGGACAGCCATCTCCTAACCATTCGAAAGTTCTATGGGTTTAGAACAGGCCCGTATCCAGGGGTGGGGGGGGGAGGGGGGAATTCCACCCCCTCCCCACGAAATGGGAAAATTTACTTTTCCCCCAGCAAAAGGAAGGAAAATCCCCTCCCCCCTCCCCGAAATGGAAAATATTTGCTTTTTAAACCATTCCTTACCTCCAAAGACCGTTGCAGGGGGAGGGGTGAGGGGGGGGGGGGGGCCAGGGGTGCGATCGCCAAAACCCAAAAACCGGGCGCGCGAGTTAAAAAACCGGGCAAATGCCCGGTTTCCAGGCTAAAATCGCACCCCTGGGGGGGGGGGGGGGGGCAGGAATTTTATATATGTTGATTAGCCCATGATATTTTTAAATATCATTTTGCAGTGCAATTGGTGCCCGTCTCGGTTTGTGCAATGCCGTGCCGCAAAAAAGCACCGCCATGCCGAATGCCGATGCGCAACAACAACAACAATTTTGGCGATTTCTGTTGTGACCCATGCTGCTGTTCACCATGTGAGGACGACATTTGTGTGTGCAGACGACGACGAAGACGATGATAATAATGAAGAAACAAAGAAAATCGAAAAATAAAGACTTTGTTGCTTGAATTTCAGGACCTATCTGGAATTTTTTAATAGTACCCCAGGGGTACTATTAGAGGAAATAAGACTTTTTCCAAAAATGAGATTCTAAAAAAATTTAATATTTGAAAATTAAGGCAAAATTGGTAAGTATTATTTTTCTTGATTGCAAAAAATGCCGGATTGTCCAGAATTTCGCACCTTTTTGAGTCCGGGATTCCGGCTCGAGATCCGGACTTTCATTTTCGGCATCCGGTTTCATCCCTGAAACAGACCCTTTCGGGGCAAAAATGTCGGAGTCGAGGGGGGTAACTAATTTACTGACAAATGAGGGATGGGGAAGGCGGTAAATTCTGGTTTAAATAATTTGATCGATTACACCTGTTGACAGTGTAAAATTAAACAATTTCATCGTTTTCTCATCTTATTTCAGTCCAATAAATTAATAGTCAATGAAAACATATAAAAACAGAAAATTAATGCCCTCCATAATATAAAAAGACTGAATTTGCCATGATTTAAACAATTAGTTGGTTATTTGGGTCGTAGATTAGTCCAAATCTGAGGTGATTTGGAACCAGGGGGGACATCGAGTGAATTGTCCAAGAAATGTTTTTCTTAGTGTTCTTATTCATGGACTGAAGTGTCCGCTTTTTTGTCACCAAATTCCTTCTTCCATGCATAAATCAGGGCTGCCATTTGTCCTTATTTGTAAGATTTGTCCTTATTTCAGGCATCAAAATTTTGAATTGAATTTGATTAAAATAAGTGAAACTTCAATGCCGCACGTTTTGAAGCTTTTCGTAAATATAGAAAATTAAATAATTTTTGGAGAGCAATAAAATAATTTTTAAAAATCCCGATTTTTTTTTTTGCAAAATTAATTGTAATTTTTTCGAGAATTATTTCATTTTTAGTTGATATACAACAAAGTTGTAGCCTGAAAACTTGGGTTGGCATTAAAGTGTGCGGCGTTTGGGAGCCGCGAAGCGGCGACCAAACGCTCGTGGTGACCTAAGTGCCCAGTTCCGCTCGTTTTTGCTTCTCTTCTAACTTTGGACATGTTTGTAATAGTGCAATGCAAAAATTGGCGTTATGTTTGAATTTCAATGTTCTATTGTACAATTGGGTTTTTATCTTTTTAGAGCGAGTGTATAACAATTTTTGGTTTTGCCTTGGTTCCTTTTTCGTGTGAAATGTATAAAAAAAATGAACTGTCATACAGTCCTATGAATAGGAGACAACATTATTAGACACTAATTGGATCGTTTGGTTATTCAGAGACATTTTTTTTTTGACCTCCATTACGAAAACGCGTAGAAAAAACGGCGACGACGACGACAATTATTAAATGACAGAATATAAGGTTGGTTGTAGATACATGAGCACGAATTGAACTCAAAAAAAAACGTGGAAAATTTTAATTCAGTTTCGGCCAAAGATTTCAGTTCGGTCACTTTTCGAAATTGGTCGAAATGGGGGGGGGGGGGGGGGGGGGGTACTTTGCTTACTACATGAAAAATTTGAAATGCCATTTTAACGCTTTGAAAATGCATTGTTGATAATCAAAATTGACATTATTTGGACCCAATTCCGAATTACGGATTTCCTAGAAAGACGAAGTTTATACGTTTTAAAATGTGCATGTTGCCAAGAATAAATAGGTCTACCTGAAAACTAATTTTTCCCTAATTTTTTAGTTGGTCGTGGTTGGTGATGGAGGTGTTGGTAAATCGGTAGGTGCCTTTTTGCACAAAATTTTTCATGATTAATCATTGATTTTTTTCCCCGTAGGCACTGACAATCCAATTGATACAAGGCCAATTCATTGAGGAGTATGACCCGACCATTGAAGACTCGTATAGAAAACAGGTTTTTTTTTAATAATTCATTTGAAAATTTGTTTAGTAAGATGGGTAATACGTGCATTTTATATGGTTTGGTGATAAACCAATTTTTAAATTTTTTTTTGAGTTTTCGACTTTTGGTTCGAGTCCGGGGTTCGGATTTTGGTGAAATGGGGGCCAGGTTCGTGATCAGCGACTCCAATAACCCACTAAAAACATAGTCTTGAAGGAAAAAATAACTTGTAAATTTTTTGAAAAAAGGGGGTCCCCATCTATAGTATTACTTACGTAAGATGTACAATAGTAGCCCCCATTTTTACGAATTTTAAGCCCATTAAATATTGTCCATGAGTTTTTGGTAGGGTAGGTCGGGATCGGGGATTTTGGAAATCGGGACCCCGATTTTCGACTGGTAAATCTTGGTGTCAAAAGCCGGTCTAGTCCCTGTCCCGACCTTTTTTCCACCATCACCCGGCCTTGTATTAGTGCATTTAGAGTAATGCCAAGTTTATTGGGTTTTCAGTGTCAATGATCACGAATCTGACATCATTTGGGTTCAGAAATGGATGGTAGTATCCATTTTCGACAAGCCAGATGACGTATTTTTGTTTACAGTGAAAATTTTGCTCAAAAATATGCTCTACTATCTTCTTGACCAAGTCCGTAACCAGAAAAATTTTCAGGGGGGAGATCGACAAAAATTTTTCCCTCCCCCTGGTTACGGGCCTTTCTTGATAATGTTACCTGCAAATTATGCAAAGCTTGTTAAAACTGGGCATTCTTTTAGTTTTAGGACCGTACTGAAAAAATAATATCCATATTAATTTCATGGTAAAATATTCCTTTAAACGCGTGGCAAAATTCACATCTCTCTCTTCCCCGCCAGGTGCTGATTGATGGTGAGACCTGTCTGCTTGACATTTTGGACACTGCTGGACAGGTTTGGGGGGGGGGGGGGGAACGCATTCCGAATATTGAATTAAAAGTTTTTGAACATTTAGGGTTGGGGGTGGAGGTGTCTGGGAATGTCAAATGGGGCAAAAAAAAATTTCCTAATAAATCTCAAGATTGAAAAACCTAAAAATATTAGACAATTATCAAAATCGGACAGCATTATTAATGCGTTGTGTACAAAGAATTATTGAACCCTGTGGCCAGCGAACTAAAAAAAAAATTTTTTTTTTTGATTTTACGAGGCCGACTCGCATTTGAGCATGTTATGTCTCACTCTCGTGAAATTCCGTACCAAATTGGGTTGCTGGATTTTTACTAGACCGGAATTTTGAAAACCCGGGCCCGGATTTAGCGTGACTAAAAAACCCGTTTGGGGTGCTAATACCTCCTTCTATTCAAAAATTCAAATTAAAAAAAAAAATCAGGAGGAATATTCGGCAATGCGGGATCAGTACATGCGCACCGGTGAAGGCTTTCTGCTCGTGTTTGCGCTGAACGAGGTATTTTATGTTTTTACACACGCGTGCACTTTTTTTCAATGAACTAATGGGACTATTTTTTCAAAATACCCAAATATTAATCAAAAAGTTTTTGCGAAAATTTATTATTTGACAAACCCACTAAGTGGTCTGGCATCATAGTTTGGTTCGCCGATATGGGGCAATCATGGTTCATTTGTCTTCATTTTTTTGAAATCCTGAAAACTTTTCTAGTCCTGTTTTAAGGGCCTGGGACACAAAGCCCCAACCAACCGCAATAAAAATTTGGGGAAAAAATTTTCAACCCCCATCTTCAGTACAAGTCCTTCGAGAACATCCATGCCTACCGTGAGCAGATCAGACGGGTCAAGGACAGTGATGAGGTAATTAAACATACAAACACAAACGGATAGGAGAGGACATTTTAATTGTTTTAAATTTGTTTTTTTTAATTCCGGGGTCTCCGATCACCGATCAAAAAATGGCCTCTCCCCATGCCGTTTGTGTTCATTTTACATTGTAATATTGTATTATTTCGTGCCACCCTTACACCATACACACAGGTCCCCATGGTGCTGGTGGGCAACAAATGTGACTTGGCCCAACGCGCCATGGACCAGCGTTCAATCCAGGAGTTGGCCCGCTCCTTTGGCATCCCGTTCATTGAAACGAGCGCAAAAACGCGGCGGCACGTTGACGAGGCCTTCCATGTCAGTTTGGGTGGGTGGAAGTGGGCGGAAATTGCGCCGGCACTTCTCTAAGAAAGCGCGGACATTTTGTCAGTGGACAATTAGCAAGAAATTGTTATTTCTGGACAATTTGTCAGTCTCAGTCTGGACATTCCAACACAAAAAAAAAATTTATTGTTTTCCGTAAACGGGATGAGAGTGGTGCTGGTGCGTCAACAATTCCAAGTCACATGACCTTCTTCGTCCTCCTATCCAGGCCCGTCGGCAAAAGGAATGAAAATTTGCCTAACCCTCCCCACCCCTTTTTTCAACCAATCCCCCCCCCCTCGAAAATTTTTTATGGATACGGACTTGCTCCTATCATTCTGCTTCTTTTCATTCTTTCCTGGCCCGGTTGCGGGCATGCCATTTTGGCGTGACCAATTCGGCGCCAACTTTTTTTTTTTTGGGGGGGGGGGGGAGACGGAGATCTAATATATTCGCTCAACCGGCCGTGCCAAACTTGTACCCCAGGGCCTTATCCAGGGGGCCCAGCCCAATAAAAATGCAAAAAATGCTCCTCCAAAAAAAAAATTTCTATGATTTCTCCAGGTAAGCACCCACACAACCTATATACTGGAACACACCCTGCCGTCCCGTCGCGCATTTGCTTTTTCTCTTTCTCATTTTTGCGCTTTCAGGCACTTGTGCGTGAGATTCGTAAGCACAAGGTGGGTGTGTGTTTGGATGGGTGAGTGAGTGTACTCCTACAAAACTGCCGTTTGGTTGTGCAGTTAAAATGCTCAGTAAATAGTTAATATATTGGCACGGTATGATAAAGACTGACTGTACAGAAGCGGTCGGTATCTACCACATATTATCGATTAATGGTATTTGCCTTCTACCACCTTATTGATTGAAAAATGGTTTTTTTGCCTACAACCGAAAAACCGCATCAAAAAAAAAAGTTTAGGCCCAAAAACAAGAGCACAAAAAACTCATCCCCCATTTTTTTCCAAAAAAAAAATGCCAATTTTTCACTAGTAATATGTGTCTCGGAGCCACTGGTCATGAATCCGGCATCCATTTTCTAATCCCGGATTTTTTTTTCAAAAAGCCAAAATGGGTCATTGCTTTTTTGCTGCTGTTTTCTGATTATTTCTTGACCACACTTCGTTCATTCGAATTGCTGCTGGCACAGCCAAACAATTCGGGGAGTGGGCGGGGCTAGAAAATGAAGCGTCTCCCGCGGCGGGGCTATCAGTCTAAAATTTAATTTAAAACAAAAAAAATTGAAATTGCTGCAGGACAAGCACAGAGAGAAGCCGAAACGGAGAAAGCGATGTGCCGTCATCTGATCAATGAATGAGTGAAGAACACACACACAACCTATATTATCCCTGAAAGCCACTCTTATCCTGTCTCCTATCCAAGAAGCCACATTCTCTCCTATATATTCTTTGTGGATAATTGATTATTATTATTATTACTATATGTGTTATTATTATTTACCATGATAATGCATGCATTCAATCTAGTTTGGAGAAACTTATTTATTTGCTCAATTCCCCCCCCCCCCCTCCCCCGAAATGGAAAAAGAGGTCCGTACCCGTATTCGTTTAATAGAATTCCAGAGAGGTTCCTCAATACGCCTTCCTCGAGGGGGATGGGGGGGGGGGGGGGTCAATTCGAGGGGGTTGATAAATTCTATTAGATTGGTGTACCCTAAAAAGCGAAGTAGGCTACGGTTTCAAAAAGTAAAAGCCAGCCAAAAGATTTAACTATTAAAATGTGTCTTTTCAATTAGTACGATTTAGTTTCTCACATCTGAGAATTAATAAAATAATTGATGCTCTTACAATATAAATGCCAAATGAAAATTGCAATACCATCACTTTAATTTTCGAAAATGTATAAAAATTTAACAATATTTGGTCCGTATGTATTATTTAATTTTAACAAATCTGGGTTCGGTATTTGTGTTCAGCACCCTGAAAACCTTATACACTTATAAATGACTGGTTTTATAAAACACGTTGTGAAAAATTGTTAATGGGTCGAAAGTTAAATAATCCCACGGCGGACAAATTTTGTATTCCGCAGACTTCAAAGTTTAAATTGCTTGCACACATTTCATCCCTATTTCTCAAGCGTTCCCATAATTAATCCAATTATATAAAATATTTTGCAAAAAGTGTTTGTTTGGCCTCGACCGAATGAAAAGCTAAAAAAGGATGGAATCAAAACGAAGGGCCAAAAAAATCAAAGTTTAACATTATTACCAATGCAAAACCGCAAGTTTGCATAGAAGAGGAGAATGTTTGTTCGTTAGTAATAAGCTCACATTTTGGACATTTATTTGGTATTTAATCGACGAATTTTTGGCATTTTAAAAATTAATGCAAAAACAAATTTAAATAATATATTTTTAAATATTGCTTAAATCCCTAAAAAAAAATTGCTGTTATGAAATTTGCGTTGCCGTCCTCCTTGCTGCTGGTGTTGTTCTTCTGCATCCAATTGTTTTTGGTAGGCAGCAGCAGTGCAAGGGTCTGACCGGATTCCGAAAGGATCCCGGACTTGGGGAAATCCCGGATTGAAAAAAGGCAAAAACCAAGACATGCGGAATTTACGAAAATTTACGGGGATTTGACTGCAAAACTCCTTGGTTAGCCTTTTATTGGTAGCCCGTTAACAGGCCCGTTTGGCAGCAAAAACGGCAGCCGTTGCCACATTTTTTTTTGTTTTTGTTTTTTTTGCCTGCACACACTTTTTGATTAGATCGGAAAACCGGATCAACCAATTTAATTGATCATTTTGTAGGTATTGAAATTTATCGACATTTCTTCAAATTTATCCAACCAATTAATTGGTTATTTTATCGGTATTGAAATTTATCAACATTTCTTCGAATTTATCAACCAATTAATTGATTAATTTATCAGTCCAATTAATTGATTTTTTTTCAATTAATTGATCTTTAAGGAGCACATGTCGGTGGAAGCGGCTGTCACGTGCAGCCTTGACGGACGATGCCGTGACACCAAAAGCATTGGGCGTGGCACAGTGTGTGGCCGATGCAAAAGTTGCACCTTCAAGAATTGTTGCAACAAGGTGTACAAGAGTCCGTATGCGCACTGCAAACAGAAGGGATGGCGAGCAAAGGACTACAAAGGCAATGTGCCCGTCGATATTTCGGCATCAAGGAAGCGAGCCGCTGGTAAATGTTGTGCCAGGGATCGTTGCCGCGGGTGAAAAAAAATACGGCGGTCGGAGTCAGTTCGGCGCGGCCCAAGTTTTTGGGATATAACTTTTTTTTAAATTAACCAAATTCTAATAATTTGGTATCATTCGAAAGCTCACCATGTTTAGAAGCAATGATTAAGCAGAAGTTAAGTAATTAAATAATTTTTTAAAAAGATATAAATTCCCAAATGCGAAAAACTCAAGTTTTCATGAATTTTATTTTATATCTGATTTTTGAATAGGTTTACAGTTTAGCTTCTGCTTAATCATTGCTTCTAAACATGGTGAGCTTTCGAATGACACCAAATTTGTTGAATTTGGTTAACTAAGAAAAAAAAACTTGGGCCGCGCCGACCCGCGCCGAACTGACCCGTTCCGAAAAAATAACGGGTTGGGTCTGCCGAAAAAATTCGGGTGGGTCGTTAGGGCTGGCAAAAATATCGGACTGGTCGCCAAAAAACTTTTTTTTTTCATTTTTGCTTAGGAGTGTAAATTTCAGAACCAAAGCAACCTGAAAAACAAATTTGTCAAAAAAAAAACAAATTGAATTATTTATTTAAAATCTATTTTCAATTAATTTAATATTCGTAAATTTCATGTTTGTTTGATCACTGTTTGTCGTAAATTTCATGTTTGTTTGATCACTGTTTGTTTTGTTTACAGGTTGCACTGGAAGGAAAGATTGCCCAAGCGGTTATCGGTGCATTGCATACAATAGGGGTGACCCCCGAGGGTTTTGTTGGCGTGAGACATTTGATGGTCCGAAGGGCAATTCCTGGTTCGCGTTGGCCATTGGCATTGCCGGCCTCGCCATATTGTTGTGATCAGTGCGCTGACCCCCTTCGAGAGCGATCGGACAAATAGAAGATCAATGTTAATTTTTTTTGTCCGAAAAATCTTCCGGTGAATTTATTCTGACTTGTCGACGTCTAAATTCATTGCCAATCCGACTTCCGTTGAATTGTTTGTCGAATGCGTGCCAATTCGTCTGGGCAATCAAATTGGCTTGCTGAATACGTTCGAATTTTGAACGGGCATCGCCAATGTTTCGGTCCTTGACCGACAGAACAAATACAAATATTTATTTGGAGAAGAAATAAATAATAATATCGATAGACCAGGGTTGCCATTTGTTCTTATTTTTAAGAAATGTTCTGATTTGGAGGGTCCTATTCTTAAAAATTTTGAATGTTCTTATTTGTAAGAAATGCTCTTATTTCAGATTTTTGTTCTTATTTTCAGGATTTCAAGGGAAAACTCCGATTTTGTCTGGCAAATTTTGAAAATAATTATTTTTTGAAGCGATTTATATGCAAAATCTTAACAAGACTCATTTAAATAATCAAAAAATTTTCCCCGGCGCCGGGTCAATTTCTCTTACCGATTTCTGCCCTTTGGTCTTATTTTGTTCTTATTTTTAGATTTTAAGGAAAACTCCGATTTTTTTATGGTCTGTAAACCACATAAGTACCGTCCTTCTCACCTGCAAATTGCATAAAGTTTCAATTAGAATGAATTCCTATTTTTAATTTTTGTAAAAAATTAACTTTATTCCAAATTTATTTGTAATTATTTTTTAAAGAAGCAGAGTAGCCAGGGTGTGGCGATTTTACCACCAACATTTGCCACCTTTTTGGGGGTCTTGCCACCTTTTTGGAATTTTGCATAAAATTTAAATTTTTAAACAAAAATGCCAAATAAATCATCCCAAAAAGTTTTTATTGCCTTTAGCTTATTTGTTGACTTTGATAAAAAATAGAAAATTGTGATCATTTATGGCCTTCTGACTCGAACATCCGAATGCTAGAAACGGGTTCAGAACGAAATTGGTCGAATTTCGAACGGAATCGCTGCGATTGGAGCCAATTTTGTTCGAATTGATCGAGATTAAGCCTCAAAACAATGTTTTAAAAAATGTACTTATTTTTGGCCCCAAAAACTTGTTTTTCACCAGTGATTTACATATTGGAAAATTTTCGATGGGAATTATTCGATTTTCGGATCAATCATTTTTAAAAATTAAATGTTTCAATGGCTGCCTGTCATTGATCAGCAGCAGGGGATATCTACGATCTTAATTTATCACTTCTTCATAATTTTATATTTAATTTTACTTCATAATTTTAGCAAAGATAGAAAATTTTTTCACCCTTCCTAAACCAGAGACGATTTTTTTATTGAAACAACTATAAACATTATTTAATGTAAATGTTATAATTTTTTGGATATGGAACAATTCATATGCATTTAAAAGTTTGCATTTTTTATAAAAAATATCGCTCTAAACCCAAGGACCGGACATCAGGAATTCGGACTTATCCTGCTGTGTCACAAGTCTCAAAAAAATTATGACCAAAATAGACCCTTGGAAATTTTTTTGTAGAATAAATTTTATTTTTTCAGGGAGCCCGTTCCTCTCTCCTGTCTGCTGGTTGTGGTGAGATTATGTTCCAACAATATTCGAATTTTTTTTTCATTGAAATATATTTTTTCAAATAAAAAGAATATTTATTTTTTTTTCTCTATTCAATTTGTTAGTGTTTTCCCCAAATTTAATCAACTACAATATTTTGAATTGCTAATTTCCCATTTCCCCATCCTTCTTCCCCTTAATGGAGAACAAATTTATGTGTCAATAAATGCGCTCCAATACATTTTTATGCCAACAAATACAACAATTACGATCATAAACTGCACCGAATTTTATATTCATTTAATCAAAATAATCAAATTTGGTTAGTCATTTTGATTGAAGTTGCCGCCGCTGTTTTGTCCACTAAATTGCTTCTTCCATCGATAAATTGATCTTACACCGACGCCCAAATCATGCGCAATTTTTCTTTCAAATTGCCTCCCTTTGTTTGAATGCCGTCCAATTTGCTTATAATTGTGTCGCATTGCGTCAAATTGATGGACAATTTCTATTTTCTCGTTGGTATCCTTTCGGCTGTTTATGTTTAGGCCAAAATGCTTTATCCATTTTGAAATTGTTCTGTGACTGGCACCAATTTGCTGTTTTATTTCCGATCGAAATTTGTGCCATTCCATTTTTGAATGCCTTCCTTTTTGCATAAATTCCTTTTTTAATTTTATATATTTTTGAACAATTTCGTGTTTTTGCTTTTTTGAAAATGGACTAATTTTCTTATTAATTTTTAATTCAAATTCCTTTTTCCATTTGTAAATTTTGTTGAGACCGATGCCCAAATCTTTCGCTATTCTTTGTTCAATTTGACTCCGTTTTTTTGTTGTATATTTCCTTTTTTGCTTATAACTCTCTTTCATTTCATGAAATTTATGAACAATTTCTCTTTTTCGCTGATTTGTCATAATGGCCTCATTTTGATCACCATTTCCTCTATTTATCCCAATTTCTTCCGCCCTCTGATCATCATTTTGTGCCGTTTCGTTCTCTTCATTTTCGGCATCATCCCAATTTGCATCATCAAATATTGCATCAAATTGGTGCCGCAATTTTTCTTGTACAAACAGATCATTTTGATCAATTTGATCACCTTCATTTTTGTCTTCTTGGTCCCATCCTTCTCCAAATATTTGATCAAAGTTTTTGGACACTTTTAGCAATTTGCCCGAATTTGCCTGATCGATTGAATAATTTGCAAATATTGATACAAATAATAACGAAATAAGCATTTTGTCTAAAATGAAAATTTAAAATTAAATTGAATTTATCAAAATCCTTTGCTATATGGCACCTACAAAGATAACAAACATAGAGTATGAGTATGTAAATAACAAATGCATATGAATAAAAAGCAAATATGTAAAAAAACCTTAGAAAAAAGTCAAAATTAACGTTATATTTTTTGTTAAAAGATTTTTTTCATGCAGAAATCCTTTATTCAAATTGACAAAAATTTATAAAACATTAATTTATTGGCAAAAGTCATTGCGGCTCAGTTTTTGTCGTTTAATTGAGATTTTACGTGCACAATTCGACGTGAATGCGTAAATTGGCAAAAATGCGTAATCTGGCAAAATATGTACAAATATGTGGCATAATCTGGCAAAACATGTATATGTGGCAAAAATGTATCTGGCAAAATGCATAAGTATTAGTCAAATATATGTATCAGGGATGTGCCAAATCGTAATTGGAATCGCAATTAATCGGCTTTTGGGTCATAATCGTAATCGATTTTAAAATTGCATCTGATTTTTGGCCATAATTGGAATTGGCAATTTAATCGGAATCGGATTTTGTCCGGCTCGACACATCCCTGATATGTGTGTTTAAATATTGTTTTTCCCCAAATTCAAACCCGAAAATTAGTCGTGGTCTCAAGTGTCGAGTCTCGGCCAATTATGGATCTTGAATTTAAATCACAAGTACAATCTGATCAATTTGTCAATGAACTTTTGGCTCTAATGCACTTTATGAGTCCAATCGACTTTTATGAGTCCAATCGATTTTTATGAGTCCAATCACCGATTTATATTTCGCTGAATTTATTTAAGATATGGGCCAAAATATTAAATTCGATTGCTAAGCTCATATTAGACTGGGTTTTGGAACCTAATTTCCTCAAGAATATTTTGAAATATTTTCGAACTTCCATGGAAACGACGAAACATGTACTGATAAAGATAAGTGGGCAACATGTCAGAAATAGTTCCGTGCAAATGCCGCAACCCATTTTTATCTGCCCTCCATGTAGCCTCTATTCTTTGCAAGCCCGTAACCAGAAAAAATTTGGGGGGGGGCGGAATTGGAAAAAAAATTTTCCTTTTGCTGGGGAAAATGCATTTCGATTTCGGGGAATTCCTGGTTACGGGCCTGATTTCTTGTGTATGCACAATCGGGTCATTCGGATCAACGAAGTATAGCCGGTGATTAACCCATCTATGGTCATACTGCTGTTGCATGGTAGTAATGCCCCCATATACAGACCACCGCCCAATTGAAAATTCATTTTTATTTATAAAAAAATAGATTTGACTCATAAACTTTGATTGGACTCATAAACTCTGATTGGACTCATAAAACTCTGATTGACTCATAAACTCTGATTGGACTCATAAAAATCGATTGGACTCATAAAAGTCGTTTGGACTCATAAAGTGCATTAGAGCCGAACTTTTTTGATTGCACGCATCTATGTACTTTGTAAATTTCAAATATTAAATTGGCACAATAATTACATATAAGTCTATATTTCATGGGCACATTTAAAATAATTGATGCTCTTACTAGTGACGGCGGGAGCGGGATCCCGGCCGGGATTTTCCCGGGATCCCGCTCCGGTAACCCGGGTTTTTTGGTGGGCCGGGATTTAAACCTGAACGGGATTTTTGGCCAGGATTCCGGCACGGGATCCTGCCCGGTCCCGCTCCCGGGGATTTCCAATTAGGCACTGGTAAGAATGAGAACAGAGTAGAAAGTTGAGGGGAAGAGGAGGGAAATGGGAATTTATAGCATAATTTGTCGAACAAAATGATTATATGATGGCCGATTCGTCTGTGTTTCAGTTTCTGCCTCGAAATGTGGTGTGGTTTCTAATTCCAAGTGCAGCAAATATTTTCCTGACTTTTATCTCCATTTTTTATGCCAACTCAATTGTCAAAACAATGCCCAAAAAAATTGCAGCGGTGAGTAACATTCATTTTTAACGAAATTTTTTGAAAACCCGAACTTGAAAGCTGTCCCAGAGATCAAAAGCTCCCGGGTTTTTTGATTTTGCTGGTCACTAGCTCTTACAATATAAATGCATACGAAAATTGCACACCATCATTTAAATTTTCGAAAATGTATGAACTTTTACATAGTCTGATTGTATTATTGTAGCATTTCTAAGACTCTAAATTCCCCAAGGGAATGAAAAAAAATTTTGGAGTATACCTCTGTCCATTTTTGACATTAATAATTTAGCGAATCCGGGTTCGATATTTGCGTTCAGCACCCTGAAAACCTTACGAATGACTGGCTTTTTATAAAACACGTTTTGAAAAATCGTTAATGGTTCGAAAGTTAAATAATCCCACTGCGGACCAAATTTTTGTATTCCGCAGACTTCAAAATTTAAATTACTTGTACACATTTTATCCCAAGAGAGTATTTTATATTTGCTAAAAACATGAAAAATTTGCAATTAAAATGGCCAATTATTTCAAAAAAAAATTTATTCAAAAATAATAATTTCTACATTTTATTCATTCGCTTTTCACAGTGGGGATGTTCGATTTTACGGCTCCATTATGTCTGCATACAAATGCATAACATCCTCAGAATAAAACAGCACACATATAATCATTGTTGCAAAAACAACAGCCAGCACCAGGGCAATACGGCACATCGTTATTGCCTTTCTGGTGGCATCATCCGCCGTTGTATTGCGCAGTCTGTTTGGTTGTTGGTTATAACTAGGGTTGAGCCCCGACCCTTCGGGGGCCGAATGTCGGGGGTCGGGGGCGAAAAACCCCATCCAAATTTGTCGGGGGTGGCTGGGGAATTCTAAAAAATGTCGGGGGTGGAGGCTCCTGTCGGGGGTGAAATTTTCATAAAAAGTCGAAAAAAAGTAAGAGAAATATTTCAAAAGCACAGTAAGTCTTAGAAAGTCATTTAAAGGCACCCCAACCCCATTTGAAGTCCAACCTAAAGCATTCACAAAACAGTGTCGGGAGTCAGGGCTCAACCCTAGTTATAACTCATTTGAAAATTTGTTTAGTAAGATGGGTAATACGTGCATTTTAAATGGTTTGGTGATAAACCAATTTTTAAATTTTTTTTAGTTCCCGACTTTTAGTTTGAATTCGGGTCCGGGGTTCGAATTTTGGTGAAATCGGTGCCAGATTCGTGATCAACGACCCCTGAAATTTTGTGTCCATTAAATAGTGTCCATGAGTTTTTAGTAGGGTAGGTCGGGATTGGGAATTTTGTCAGGATCCCGATTTTGGACTGGGAAATCTTGGTGTCAAAAGCCGGTCTAGTCCCTGCCCCGACCAGGCACGTAACCAGGGTGGGGGAATGGAGAGAATTCTCCCCCCTCCCCAAATCCCAAAAATTTGACCCGCTCCTCCCAAAAAATTTTTTCCAGGCTTGCCTCTTCCTCCCTCCCCCCCCCCCCCGAAATCGAAAAATATGTGAAAAATTTGCTTTTTCCCCAGCAAAAGGAAAATTTTTTTCCCAATTCATCCCCCACAAATCCCAAAAATTTTCTGGATACGGGCTTGCCCCCCTCCCCCCTTTCCCTTGACCCTCCTTTACACACCTGAAAAGCCAATAAAGGCAAGTGCCTCCACAGATGACTGAACAGCAAAAAATGATTGCTGTGCCAATCATGACGACGTCCCAGTCCTGATCGTCCGGGTCCCTTGACGAATATGCTTCAGCAGTTCCAACACACAGAAAAATCACTACAGTTGCAAAAAAAAATCATTACAATTGTTGATTCACTGAAAAATAGGGTTAAGCGGGACCGGGACTTTTCACAAAAACCGGGACAGGGGCCATATTAGTCTCGGTCAAAAAACCGGCACCATCTGCTGGAGTCCCGGTCGAAAAACCGGGGCCGGGACTAGTCCCGGTAAAAAAAACCACCGGGACTAGTCCCGGTCCCGCTTAACCCCAGTGAAAAACATGAAAAATTAAGACCTGCAAGGGCAATTGCCCAACCAATTTCACGGCGCGCAACCTTTGGCGCTTCAAGGCCATGCTCCGGTATGCGTTGTCCGGCCAAGTTGACAGTGTTGTTCGTCGCAACCGGTCGCTTGGTACGGTAGTTTTCATGTTCTGTAAAAAATATGTGAAAATGGTACTTATGCCACGAATGGTGCTAATATTGATCACAAATATGACAACCGTTTCGCGGAATCAAACTCGAACAAAAGGTCGAAAATAATACAAATTTTGCAACTATTTATCGGTGGGGGGGAAAATGGCGCTAAAACTTTCAATTTTCAAAAAATCATTTCAAACATGTGTCTATGTGTTTGCTGATCACAAAGCCGACATTGTTTTGGTCCATTCCAAACCCGAATATCCAAATTCGGACGAAAAATCGTCGAAAATTTTTTTGATTTTTAGATTTACGTGAAATTTGTACTATAAAGTCCGACGAAATGATTCCGTGAAATGTAATCCCCGCTTTTTTTCCAGAAAAATGAGGGGTATCAGTGCTTTGACCAGGGTTGCCGCGGGTCGAGAAAAATATCGGGTCGGGTTTCGGGTCGGGTCTGCCGAAAAAAGTTCGGGTCGGGTTTCGGGTAACCCGCGGCAACCCTGGCTTTGACATTTCATGAAATTTATTTATCGTTGAATTCACCGTAGTCATTTTGGCCGTCGCATAATTGGAACGGTCGTGTGCCCTTATGGTTGCTGCACTGGAATTCGCCCACCGGGCAAATGCGATCATCGCACACATCCCTTCCGGGCTCGTCATCACCGCCCGCACAATCCTTCTCACCTACAAATTGCATAAAGTTTCAATTAGAATGAATTGCTATTTTTTAATTTTTTGTAAAAATTAACTTAATTTCAAATTTATTTGTAATTATTTTTTAAAGAAGCAGAGTAGCCAGGATGGCGATTTTACCACCAACATTTGCCACCTTTTTGGGGGTCTTGCCACCATTTTCCATTTGCCACCTTTTTGGAATTTTGCATAAAATTTAAATTTTTTAAACAAAAATGCCAAATAAATCATTTATTCCTATTTTTGGTGATTTTGCAACGAAAGAAAGTCCCAAAAAGTTTTTTTGCCTTTAGCTTATTTGTTGACTTTGATAAAAAATAGAAATTTGTGATCATTTATGGCCTTTTTTGGACTCGAACATACGAATGCTAGAAACGGGTTCAGAAGCAGAATAGAACCGAAATTGGTCGAATTTCGAACGGAATCGCTGCGATTGGAGCCAATTTTGTTCGAATTGGTCGAGATTAAAAAAGTACGATTTTTTCGACATTCAAACACTCTGACACTTTTATTTTCTTGTGTCCGGTATTTTTGGGTTTGCGGTTTGTGCTCCTCTCACCGGCACATGTGTACGAGCATTTGTCATTGGCGCACAATGCGAACAGTGTTGATTCGTCCGAATTTTCCATGCTAATTAATGCCACAATGTCAACAACGTCTGAAGGGGAGGGGAGATGTTATCAAAAATTGGGGTTTTTTTTCGAATATATTTATATGTTCGATGACACAAAAAAAGTTATACCGTATTTCCTCTAATACCCCCCCCCCCCTCTATTTGCCGCCCCCCCCAACCTTGAAGTGGTTCGAAAAATAGCCGCCCCGGGGCGGCTATTAGAGGAAATACGGTACTTTAAATTAATTTCAGGATTTGCGGAGCCTGTTCAAATTAGGGTTATACATAGGCGCGTAGTCAAGGGGATGCTGGGAGGGGTGGGGGAGATTCACTCACCAATTTGTTTATTTTAAACCATAAATGGCGATCTCCTAAGATTAGTAAAAACCGGATCATTAAATCACAAAAACATAATAAAGACCCCCAAATTCTTACCGGTACAAATTGATGACAAATTCACGTCTGATGACTTAAGATAACTGAAATTATTATACCAAAAAATGAAGGTTTTTGGTCAATTTCCAGTCAAAAATCGTTTAAAATCCTACCTATTTTTGGTCCTCTAATATACCCCCGGGTACTCTCAAAAAATTTTTGACAGGTCCGGAATTTTTCGAAAAAGTCCGGAATTCCGGACCCAAAAATCCGAATCCGGAATCCGATGCCGGTTCCAAACCCTCATACATACCGAATGCCCATGCCGAACAAATGAAAGCGGCCAAGCGCGGTGTACGAAAGTTCTTGAAAACCGCCCTGCTGGAATGCGCCAGTGGCGTCTCTGGTCAACAGCAGGCTTTTCTTGAAAAAAAATTATGGGTCAATGTATAACAAACGAGCCTTGGAATTTAGAGGACAAAAAATTTTTGTTTTAAAACCCCGAGGTTTGAAAATTTTTTCCCTGGACAAATTAAAAATTGGCTATGCAGAAAACCCTTTGAAGTTTAACAAAAACAAAAAAAAAAGTGCCGACACCTTTGTATGCCGTCGGGAAATTATTGTTAAAAGTGACGAAAAAACCTTTGTGTGCCGTCAAGAAAATTTTTGTGTTACAATTTAGCCTATGTTTTATGTAGGGTTTAGACGGTACAGGGATTTTACACAAAAAACGGGACCGGACACCGGGACAAGTCTGCTGGAGTGCCGGTAGAAAAGCCTTGACCCGGGACTAATCCTCGGGTTAAAAAAGCGGGACTAGTCCCGGTCCCGCTGAACCCTATTTTTATGAGTAGAATTTACATCGCCATAATTGTTGACGGAAGGCAGAAACGGCTCCAACATTCGGGCGCAAGTTACAAAATAGTTCTCCTTAAATCACAAATTTTGTAAAACATGTTTACAGAGCTTTTCAGGGCCGCTGATCATAATAGGAACCTCTGACCCAAATTATAACAAAGTCTAAAATTCAAATATTCACAAAATCACATTTTAATTTTTTTTTTTTTTTTGAGTTAGCTGATCACGAACACGACATCCATATTCCGCAATCTGCCGTTCTGTCTTCCAACATTAGATGAAATATTTGTTTGAATTTGGGTTCGGTGTTCGCAAAAATCGGCCGAAATGGATGTCGTATTCGTGTGATCTGATGCCCTGAAAATATGTTTTTTATATGTAAATATTTGAATTTTCAAAAAGAACCACTTTGTATACCAATTGGTGGTGCAGGATGAGTGGAATGATTGGAATAATGTGGGCGGGGGTGGCGGACATACGATGGGATGAGTGGCGGGCGATAAACGCGTGTGGTGGTCGGTCTCTCTTCCGTGGCCGAATCCCTCCCCCCCCCCTTTGGTGTCCGGAATTTTGGACACCAGAAAATTGGACACCAAGCGGAAAAATGGACACCAATGGAGATTTGGACACCGAAGGTAAATTGGACACTGGAAAATTTGACACTAAAATTTTGTTTTAAAAAACAAATGGAGTGCATTAGCAATTGGGATGGTCTACTGAATAAGTAATTATCTCGTTGCTTATAAAAGGCAATATATTTAACAATCAGGGGTGAAACCAAATTCCGTACTTCTATTTTCGGTCTCTGGTTTCATCCTTGGTGCAAATCTATGTAAACAGCTCTTAACAATAAACCCCCCGCAATTTTGCCGAGATTTTGGGGGCTCTTAGTCTTTCTTTATCCTATCCTTTTAAACACTTTTCACGCACATATTATCATCATCATTCAAACATCAGTCAGACCAAAAATGATCGGTTAATTTCCTTTCGATGTCGATTTTTATAGTGACCAATTTTTTTCATTAGTGTCCAAATTTCCAGTGTCCAATTTTCTGGTGTCCAAAATTCCGGGACCCCCCCCCTTTCCCTGCAGCAGCAGCAAATGCAGCAGCCATTTTTTTACGAATATTCACTCAATCCCCCAAGGGGAGTGAGGAGTCAGAGTTCGGTTTGCTAGCCGCTGCATCTCCCCAAAAAAGTGGGTTGGTGCATATCTCTCTCATCATCATAGGCACAAAAGCATCTGCAGCGGTCAGATAAGCGCCCAAGGGGAGGAGAGAGAAAGAGAAGAGAGTTAGTGACAGCCGCTGCAACGCGTCCGCGGCGCCGACGACGGGGCGGATGAGGGAGAGTCAGTGGATTGCCGCCGCATATCGAGCAAAATGACTGATGACCAGCAGCAATAGGGGCGATACACACACCCAAAAAAAAACTCTCCGAAAATGCGGGGAAACAGCAAGTACTCCCCGCTACCCGCGGGGAAAAACCCCGAAAAGCCATTCTAGCAACTACATATTTTGGCATTTCTCGAATTTAAAAACACTACTTAGGGCTTTTTTGAGTGATTATACAAAAATGCACCCCTAAAAAAATCATTTTTCCAAAATCAAAAAATCGTGTCATAAAAAATCATTTTTTGGTAAATTTTACCCCAAATCCAGTAAGAAAAAAATAAATTTTGCATTGTGCGAGCGATTAAATTTTTTGCAATTCTATTGATAAACATTTATTTGTCCAATACATATTGGCACATTTAAAATTTTGACTGATTTTGAAATGTTCGCAAACACGAGCACCAATTGCAATACAACGAATCATTTGCAAACCCTCAGGACACAATTGCCCAGTAAAATAAGTGACGACAACCTGCACACATTTTAATATTTATTAAAAATACTTCAGGCAATTGTGACCTCTTTTGAGAGTGGCGTGGGCTCTTTCGCGCTCGATTAAATTCTGGCTTAAAAGCATGGTAACATTCTCGGGCCTAGCTTAGCCTCTAGTAGAGATATGAAAAATACAAAGATGC
>JAKKIK010000713.1:0-24735 GCA_024500135.1 Heterodera carotae | reverse complement strand
CGCCACCTAAACTCAAACATTGAGGTCAATGAGACCAAGTCCGTAATTAGGGTTGGTTTCGGGGGGGGGGGGGGGTGGGAGGAATTGGGCAAATTTCTCTAAATTTTACTTCCTTCCCCTGGTTACGGACTGAGTGAGACAACGCATTTGGTCCTTCAAATATTTATTCTTCGCTTCGACGTTAAGGTGTACACCCAAGCGAGCGAATTCCTTGGCGCCTACGCGGGCCCTTCGTTCAGGTTTTGCCCCATCCCCAATCGGTCCATTGCAAAAAAAAAAATTTTGGAGACCACGGGTTAGGTGATGGTTTTTAAAAATGAATTACGATTAGTGTTCAATCCAAGCGGATCAGGGAAGGATGCCCAAAATTTGGTTCCCTGTATGAGATCCTCTCCTCAAACATAAATCGAATAATTCTAAACATTTTTGGCCATCCTGTGAAAAATTCCGTGTCTCCTTTCTGTTCGTGCCCACCAATCTCCATGTGCAGACCTTTCACATTGACGGACGGCCTTCCGCTGCTTATCTCACCGTCGGCGCAATTGCTGCGTTGCCTTTGCGCTTTGCCTCCGGCGGACTTTCCAAAATTCGGTGTCTTTTCTTTTCTTGCACTTTCATTCATTTATCCTCGGCCGATTGAAGCAATAAATTTTCCGCCTCATTGGGCTCTGTCGCTTTGGACCATTCAAATGAAAGCCGCTTTTATTCACGAAGACAAATTTCCTTGGCAATGAAACGGAAAATTGGCGAATTAAGCCGAAACATTGATGTCAAATGGCACCCAGTGGAGGACGGCAAAAGCGACACAATTGGCGATGAAATAATACATGAAATTCAACAGGTACATTCTCATGCCGATGAAATTAGACAATTTTGTAGACAAACTTTAGATGTATGGGGATATTACCGACTTGGTCAATTCCTTCCCGAACATCTCCAACTTGGTTGACGCTTTATGCGAGGGTGGACTCGCGCAGTTGCAGCACAAAGGGACCGACTCGGTGCCGAAGGATTCGTTGCGCAACCAAATGGACAGCCTCAACGCGCAGTTTGACTCACTCAACTCCAAAATGGTCGCTGTCAAGCGCATGGCGACGGCAACAGCCACCGATAGCGACAACGATCGGTCACAACAGCAGCAAAGTTGGCGTGACTGTGAGCAGAGTGCCCGTGCCGCTGTCCACTCCATGTTGGACGCGTTGCACAGCGTGACGGCCAGCCTCCTCGCCGGACAGGCACTTGGCTTTGTGCAGAGTTTGCGCAACAAACCGACCGATTGTCAAACCTTTTTCCATTTGCAACTGCGCAGCGACGCTTTGCTTTCAATGGTGAACAGCAGTAGCGGAAAGAAAACGTGTGAAAACCCATGCCATGGATGGGATAAGCCCTTACGCCCCCAGGACATAAAATTGACCCACTGGCCAAAATTTTTGCTATTACTTTTTTTAAGTCATAAACCTTTAAGTTTTAGAGGGCTATAAACAAGCAGAATTTAGCGTTTAAAAACACGAAAAGATTATGACATGAATTGCGAAAAACTTCCAAATTTTACTTAAATATTCTTAGTTGAATTTTTTAACGCAATTACACTTTGTTGTCATATTGTTTTTTGTCATAGACTGTTACGCTGGTGAGTACCGCACTGCTCACCGCCCTGTACGGCTCGCTGATTGACACTGTCACACTTTGGGAGCATTCGCCTCCTCTGGTGACGCTGTTTTCCTTTCTCAGCTGTTACGGGGACGAAAATGGCATGGTTGGTATTGGTGGTTGTAGTCATGACGCATGTTCTTCGGGATATGTTTATTTGAAAAACGGACCGGGATTCCGGGAAAATCCCGGCCCTGTCCGATCTCTAATTGGTTGTACAGAACACTCTTCCGACTGATGACAATGCTCTTGTTCTTCTTCCTTTTGCATCTTCAGCTCGAAGATGCCTTTGACATTTGGCATCAGTTCTCAAGTGCCGTCTCATTTCGTTTCGTCAAAATGACTTCCTCGGTAACGCACAAATCAAATGCACCGTATTTCCTGTATTAGAGCCCCCCAGTAATATAGGAAATACGGTTGTGTTGTATAAACATACAAAAAGAATGAATATGCGCACAGATTTCACAAAACTGCGTCCCCCACATCGAAGGCTTTCGTACCGCGTTGCGAATTTCCATTCCCATCCATGCGACCGAAATGGAAAAGTTACCAGAGCGAATGCGAAATGAGCAATGGTTTCGGACAACAGTCATTTTTTGGAACGTCGGCATCAACCACGAAGGTGGGTGATATAAATTAAAAAAGGATGCCTATTGTCATTGTGCGGATCGCTTCACTTCCTCTCCATTTGTTTGTTTGCTTTTAGCTTCATTGGCCGCTTCCATCGGCGACATCAGTCTCGAGGAGGAGATCAACAGAGAAGCACTGCGCCACATGGTTGAGCACTGTCTTCTGCTGACAACCTCCACCGCTGCTGCTGCTGAACAACAAACAATCGAAAATGTTGGCCTCATAGAGCAATTGCTGGCGGAACTTCAACAAACGGTGGGGGGAAGGAAAGAAACGAGGCAGCCACGGGGAGCGGGGGCGTAATTCATTCATTGTCTGCCAGCAGGTGTCTTCATGTCCGTCAAAAAAGAATTGGTCCATTTTTACGCAAACTATGGCTTTAAACAGTACGGTGGGCGGAGTGCCGGTCATTTGTTGTAAAAGCGGCAAGGACCGCACATCAATGGGCGTTACGCTAGACGAGGGGCGCTTGCTGAAAGAGAGTTGTGGCGTATCAAACCAACAGGTGGGTGAAGGGATTCAAATTCAAGGAGAGCGCTTTATCCTCCCCACGCTTGGCTGCCAATTTGAATGCCGTAACTTTGGGCACAAAAATGTAGGGATCATCTTTAGTATTAGCCGAAGTTTAAAGCTAGAAATCTGTTTCAGATCATTGAAATGGTCGAATGTCTACGCAGGAACGGAGTCAGGCGTGAGAACTGCAGGAAGAACATCGGAAAACCCTTCTACTCATTCAGCCCCTTCCAATTGGGCTTTTTGCCCCAGCCATTTCGTCCACCGTCCGGCACATTCTCGAACATTGTTTCTTCATAAATGGATAGGTGGCACCCCACTTGTGCCCTTTAATGCTTGTGTTTATTCGTACGGAAACATTCCTTGAATGTCAATAATAATAATAAGGTAGATGAATGGGTAATGGAGCGCAAAGCTCACATGGATATTTCTAACAATAAAATCTGCTGCAAGAGCATTGAGGAAAGGCTGGTGTATATAAATAAGCGCGGAATGAAAATGCAGTCGTCGAGATCATTTTGAATACACTTAAGCGAAAGCTAATAAAAAAAATATATCGAGGCGAGTGGAGGAAGGCTTAATCTATTTGACTTCGCCGCCCTTGGGCTCCTCGCTATCTTCTCGCATTGAGTCGAAGTTCACCACACGCGATCCCGCCGTTGTTGGGGATGATGACAAATCAGTGGAAGGAACTGGAACAAGATTTTTCGGGGAAGGAGTGTTTTACGGCTTCGGTTGCATGTACCAACCAACCTTCAAGGACATCCCTCGGTGTGTAAATTTTTGTCGGCGTATTTGCAGGTTTGGTCCTGTAGCAGGCGATTGTTGAATCCATGGAGCGTGACATATTGTTGTCTTCTTAAACATGCATAATGGGATCAAAAATTGTAAGGCACGTCACACAAACTGACCGAATTGGGAGGACGCGTGCGAAATTTTTCCATTTGAGTTATGACATGACATGGTCAACAGGTGGCTGTTGCGCTTTCGCTGCATTTCGGGCGTTTTCAACGGAGTGGTGGTAGTGGAAAATGTTGACGGACTGACAAAGGTCCTTATCGTTCGCGGAGTTGCTGCAATCTGCTGCTGGCTGAAAACAAAAGATACTTTACACTTCACCGGACAACCCAATCATGAACTATCGGATATGTAACAACAAAAAACGCGTTTCATTTCCCCTAACCATTTGACAACCAGTTCGAGCATCGAAATAAGTCAAAAAATATCGAATAAATGAAGCCGCCTCAAGCAAAGTGATTGGAAAATTGAAGTTGTCGTGGTGCCATTGATTTCGAACTATATCCGTCTTTAATTCACTCACCCACAAATTTGTTCCCCTTCACTCTGCTGCTGCTGTCCGTTGTTCAGCTGATATTCCAGTATTTCCTTCTGTTTGGTTATTGCCTCCGCCTTGGCACGACTATCATTGAGCTCATGGTGGAATCCTTCGAGTGTAACAGTCAGTTTCCTAAAATTCAAAAATCGAGCGTTTAGAGGGCACTCTATTTTCGACGACTTTTCATTACACTCTTTCTCTTCCAGCAGTCCCTTTTTTACTTATCTACCCACTTTTTTGTCCCCGTCCCATTCACTTTCTCTGCCCGTCCCCTTTTCACTTTCACCTTCCAACCACTCTTTTCTCACTGTACCTCTCTACCACTCTCTTCTTCTACCATTCACCTCCCCTTCTTTCTCATCTCGCCCTGTGTCTTTCCTTTCGCCTCTTCTCATCACTCACTACCCACTCACTTCTGCACTTGTCTCAGCCGATTCACTTCGTCTCGCAAGTCGCCAATGCGTGCCTCCAACTTCACAATTTGCGTGTCCTTCTCGGGCAACTTGTCCACTTCAAATTGCAACTCGCGGTTCGTCTGTCGAAGCTTCAGCAACTCTGTGCCCTTCATTTGCAACTCAAAGTTCTGACTCTCCAACTCTTTTTGCAGTCTCTGAATACAAACACATAAAACTCCTTGCTCTAACGCAGCATTTTCGTCTGCTTCTCACTCTCACATTATTTGCATAGCTCGTCGACTCGGCCAATTCCATGCGATGCTTTTGCTCTTGTTCTGCCAGCTGTTTCTGCAGCCTTTGCACATGTTGCTCCAATTCAGTGACCGCTACCTTTTGCTGTATTTGGAGCTGTGCAACCTTTTCCGAATGTTCCGCAGCCGTTTTTGAGCGAATGTCTTCAACCTAATGATAAGAAAATGATTGGCGAAGGAAGTCCCAAAATTTGGGTCTGGGGGAACATTTGATACCAAATCCTATAAGGGATCTATATTAGGTTCTTTTGGCATTTTTAAGGAATTCTTCCCGTGGCACGTCCCTGATGATTAGGGGTAGTTCTACTAAAAAAAGAATGCCCGCACAACGCACTTCAAGCCGATGCTGCTCCGTTTGCTGTTGAAGGCGGCGTTTCCAATTGCACTCCACTGCAAAACAAGCGATTATGGCCAAAAGGGTACTGCTGATGAGGAGGAAGACTGTGGTGGGGAGGACGCATTGGGGACAGTGAGCGCCGCCGCAGAACATAAGGGGTCCGCCGCCGACCCAACCGTTGGGACCGTCGGCGGGGGACGTCGCCCCCACGTTTGGACATTGCTTTGCATTGAAATTGGACAGGGAAATGGAGCCAATGGCCGGCGACATATTCGCCCCGTCTTTGATAAAAATTATATAATTTGAATGCTTTATGTCGTAAGGGGGCGGTGTGTCGAATGCAGCAGCACAATCTGTTGATCGCTGTCTGTTGTGTGGAAGGGGGGAAGGCAAGCAATCAGCGAAAGAGAATCAGTCCGAAAAAAGCAATGAGAGAGAGATTAGAGAGAGTCATAGAAGACGAAACACAAAGCCGCCCAAGCAGTGAATTAGTTAGTGAAGAATGGTAATGGGAGGGAGGGGGAGATAAGCATCAAACCCGCCGATGAAAGAGAGAGAGAAAGAGGCATTGTGCAGTGAAATGGAATACATAAAATGGACGGATGGATGAACTCAACGGATGGACCACCGCTTGAGAGGGGCGGGGTGAAAGCGAGTCGGGAAGCGCGGTAAATTACAAAACGCGAGAAAATTCAACAAAATGCCATAAAAAAGACGTCTTTCGTCGGGTAGTAGAAAAAAAATAATTAAAACAACACTTACGATCGTCGATGTCCCTTTGATGTTGCGCTTCCATTTGGTCAAGGCGACACTTACAATCGGCGATGGTCCTTTGATGTTGCGTTTCCATGTGGTCCTTTTGAGCACCGAGTAGAACATCACGTTTGGCATTAGCATCGTCCAACTAAAATAAACAGAAAGCATTTAATGTCTCAAATCGTTTGCGCAATGTTATTTGTTCCCCTCATTCATTGTTTTGAAAGTGCCACAAATTTGGAGGCCTTTTCCCACCGTTTTGGCAAAATGCGACGCCACCACAGTGAACACATCCAACGCCTTGGCGGTGTGCTTGAAAAGCTGCTTCGTCCTGTCCAATTCCGCTTCGATTTTCAACCGCTCGTCGGCCGCATTGGCAATTTTGGCTTCCTTCGATTTGCCACTTTTGGATTCTCTCACTTTGTCCTTTTTGGATTCCTTCACTTTTCCACTTTTGGATTCTTTCACTTTTTCACTCGTCGCAATGTCTCGACTGATCCCGGAGGAATGCTTTCGCGCAACAGCAACTTGTTCGACGCATTGACTTTTGGCAGTCATCGGTCGATGAGACACTGCGGACATTGGCGACATGCCACCTTTCAAAGCCATGGAGGTGTTCTCGCGAGAACTGAGCACTGGACGCGGCGCACTCGAGGCAATTCGAGAGTTACTTCTTGGAAGTGCAAATGAATTTGCTAAAAAGGATTATGATCAAAAAACGGCGGCCATTTTTAAAGAGGGAATAGGACCTTGTCGTCCTGTAATACGCTCTTTCCCCTCATTTTTTTTTTAATTTTTGAAAAGTTATGATATTGTAATAAGGTCGCAAAATATTTAATGGGGTTTATAGGGCTTAGGCTCTTTTTAGACCAAATTCAAACGTCTAACCCGAATTAGAATGAACAATCAAGAAAAAACCAGGGGTTCGAGTTAGTTAAATAGAGGTCAGTCAGACCGGCCCACATTGCTTGCCATGATTTTCCTTACCCTGTTGGTTGGGTGCACTGTGTGAGCCATGGACCACAAATGTGCGGGCCAAAAGTGGTCGCTGTTGTTGTGTCTGCATGGGGGCTAACAACGATTTCTTCAATTTCGCGTCTTTCATATTAGTCCCTGCGTTGTCCATCGCAGCCAAATTTGTGTCTTCTTCTAAATCACAAAATAAGAGCACATTTTTAGGGAACATAAATTTATAATGACATAAAAAAACCGGATTATTCTGTAATTCTTAGAGTTCGGACCGGGTCCCGGATTTTCCAAGACCCGCCCATCTGGTCCGGAAAAAAAAACATTTAAAATGACCGGGTCCCGGAATACAGCCGATTTGAATTTTTTTGGTCTGTTCGGTCATTTTGGGAAAAGCGATTTCTAGTAATTCTTCTCCATTTTTAAGCAGCATTTGCATTTAGCTTCAAGTAATGTTTGATTTGAAAACAAAAAGTGCAAAATAATTCTTGGCATTTTCTTTTAGCACTTTTATTGGCGTTTTATTTTCCGAATTATTTTTTCCTCTTTTTTTAAATTTTTTGTCGCAATTAACCCCGAAACATTTGATTTAATTGTGTTAGGTCCGTTTTTTTTCTTCTTTCTCTTCGTTTGTCCGGAATTGATCGAAGAAGAGGCTGCATCTTAGTCCACTTTTTAATTTGCTCTATTTAGCATTGATTTTTTAATTGTGTCTCAAGTTTCGTTTGCCCGTCCACTGACCGCTCTTTTCATTGCCTCCTTCGTCGTTGTCGGCCATTGTCCGCTTCTTTTCCTCCTCTTCCTCTCTTTTCATTGTCCGCTTCTTTTCCTCCTCTTCCTCTCTTTTCATTGTCCGCTTCTTCTCTTCCTCCCTTTTCATTATCCGTTTCTTTTCTTCCTCTTCCTCCCTTTTTATTGTCCGCTTCTTCTCTTCCTCCTCCTCCTCTTCCCTTTTCTGCTTAGCCCGTTGCTTTTCCGCCTCTATGCTTGCTTTCAGCTGTTCCATTATCATTTGGGATTTGGACGGCGGCTTACATTTGGCTCGCATTGGATTTGAGTGATGAGGTGCAGCGGTTTGGAACAGAGGGATCTGTGACAAAAATTGTTAGTCCCCGCGAGAGAAAAAGCTGAGGGAGGGAAGGAAATAAAATGGGCACTTATTGGATGTGCCTATCATTTTTGGAGAAAAAAACAATGCCACGAGTGGGATACTTACTATCTCCATCATCAATTCTGGTGCCCCACTTTTAAATGTTTACACATTTTTTTGGGCTATTCATTCGGGAAGGAAGGAAGGAATGAGTAAGTGTCCCCGGGGGATAATTCCCATCTTCGCCCCCCCCCCCCCCGGGCTCATCCCCCCGTTTCCCCCTCCTCCGCGCCCCAAAGGACTTGCCCTGGGCCTCTTTGGCGTCTCTTTTCGTTGCGTTTCGTCCTCCTCTCCCCGTAGTCGACAGCGATTGTTGTTGTTATTGTTCTGCGGTGGGCTAACACTTAATCCGAGCATCGTCGTCGCCGCCGCCACTCCATTGGTGCTGTTGTTATTCGCATTGTGCAGCAGCAGCAGCTGAAGAGGGGCGGCATGGACGGACGGATCCAATTTCTTCAATCCCTTCCCCTCCCCGTCCCCCTTTTGATCAATCCCCGCCGCCTCCGATCACAGCACTACTCTGTGATCATCCGATCTGATCGGAGGACTGCCCTCCTCCTCTTACCGCCGATGAGTGCATCGATGTCGGCTTTTGAGTCTCCTCCATGCTCTTCGGCCGCTCTCGACTTGCTGCCGGCAATTGCAGTTTCAGATGGTTCCTGTTCAGTCTGTCCTCCTCGTGGTGGCGGCTGCCCATCTCCGAACGGCGGCGAAAGTCGTCGTCCATTGTCCCGCGCATTTCCACCATCGGAGTCGGTGTCTCCTCCTCATTCTGCTGCTGGTCCTCAGCCGTCCTCATCGTCTTGTTACTTTCGATCACCGGCAGTGCCAAATTCAGTGTTGGCCCGTCCAACACGACCGACCTGTCCAACGACAGAAAGGCGGCGGTGGCATTGGCATTGTTGTGGCCTCGCGCAGCGGAAACTCTCTTCATCTCATCCACCGGCGGCATTTCCCCTCCTTCTTCCATCATCATCATCATGAACTGGCACTTTTGCTGGTGATGATGAGCATCATCATCATCGTCGTCGTCGTCATGATGACCATAATAACACTGTTCATCATCTTCATCGCCGTCTTCGTCGTCCAATCTGAGCACAGTCGAGTCGGTCAACTCCAAGTCGGACAGCATCATGCAGTCCGAGTCGAAGACGGTGTAAGTGACCTGCGAATTGGCCATCAGTGCGTCGTCAAAAATGTTCTGAAATGGGAAAGAGAGAGACAATCCTTAAATGGGGAAGAGAGAGAGAGAAAGACAATCTGAAATTGGGGAGAGAGAAAGAGACAGATAGAGAGACAATGTGGCGTGATTTGCTGCAGAAAAAGCGAGAGGTCGAAAGGGAACGAGAAAAAAAAATAAAATAAAAGTTGATTGAATGACAACGATGATCATGATGATTGATGAAGAGGGTGTGGGAGGGAGGGGGGAAGGGAGGGGAGGGGAGGGGGTGGTTTGATGGAAATGGATGGAGACAGACACTGGCGGGAGAGAGGGGATAAATGGGCGATGGAATTAGGGGGGGGGGGCGAGGGCGCCGCAGATTATATGCATTTTGGCAATGTGTCGGCGGCATTTGCGCGACGGCGGCGGCGGCGGAATGAATGCGCGAGCAAACAAGGGGACTGTTGCAGATGAACCAACCAACCTCCTCTCCATACATATACATCACATAATTCAATGGGGGGAAAGTGACAATCGCCGAACGGCGCGCCCCGAAATGAATTTTATGAATCAATTTTACGTGAGATGGTTTATGCGGGCGTTGCGCTATTTATTCAAGATAACAGAGCGACAATAACAACAACAACAACAACAACAATAATAAATAACGCGACAAAACGCAAATGGACGACGGACGGACGGATGAGCAAAAGAAATTGGCGAAAGACGCGCGGGACGGACAGCGCGGACAGTTTTGGGAGAGTTATTTAGTTGGTCACGGACAAAATGGACGGACGACGGGGGACAGCGAGCGGCTGCAACAAGCGGGCGGATGGACACGGACACTTTTCTGACACTTTTTGTTGTTGCTGTCCTTCCCTCCTTTAAAACGGTGTTAAATTTGTACGAAGCGACGGACGGATTTGAAAAAGTTTGGAGGAACAAAAAAAAAAGGAAGACAAAAAAGAATGGCCTAAGAAAGATGGAATGATGAACGAACACAGCACGGGGGACATAACATCAACAGCTGCTGCTGCTGCTGCTTCATGTCTCTCTCTCTCTTCTGTCCGTCTGTTTGTTCCGCGTGCCATTTTCTCATTTTTCATTGGCTTTCTTTCCATTGGCGAAAAGCCGACAAAATATCTGACTGAACTAACTGCCGCCCCGCTGATCTGATTGATGATCTGATCTATCTAAATGGCAGCATTTATATGTTTGGCTGCTTGCTCTGTGCAGTTTGTCTCTATCTTTTAATGTCCTCTCTCTCTCTCTCTCTCGTTGTCTCTATCTCCCTCTCTCTCTCTCTCTCTCTCTCTCGTTGTCTCTCTCTCTCTCTCACCCTTTCTCTCTCTCCCTCTGCGTTGTCTATCTCCCACTCTCAGCCACTGCCAACAACAACACACGTCGTCCATTCTGATCGCATTTTGCATTGACGGGGCAATAAATTGCTGGGGGGGAGGGGGTGGAAAAGGGCCCGCCGCGGGGTGAATTATTTAGTGAGATGAGCGGCGAGCCGACCACTCCAAACATTCATTCATTCATTCAAAGGCAGTAAAATGGCGAAATGTGAATGGGAGCAGCAGGAGCAGCAAAGACAAATGTTATATGTGTGTGTGTTGATTATGGTAGAAGAGAAATGTGAATGCAAACCGAACGAACGCCGCCGGCGGCGAACGGACAAAAAAACTCACAAAATGTGCAGCTGCAGCCGTTGCTGCCGCCGCCCCAGCCGAACCGTCCGAATTTGTCGAACCGATGGACATCAAAGACCAATCCATCGGAAGAGGTGGCACTTGGCCATGATGGCTGCTGCTGACGGATGAACACTGTTGTTGTTGTTGTTGCAGTTGTTGTAACTGTTGTGGCGGCCCGTCGATGGACGGCGGTGCGTCCGTGGAGCAGCAACCGTTTGAGGGGATTTCTGCACCGGAAGAGGTCGTCATGCGCTGCAAGTGAACCAAATGTGAAACTGATCAGAGCAGGGACGGATATTTTGATCAGTGATCACTTAACGTGCCGGGGGAAAAAACAATTCGGTGCCATTAAATGGCGTCGCCATTCAACATTTGTTATTCCCCTGAAATGATTCACACTTCTGTGCCGTTCGGTGGGTGGTGGCTCTGCTGCTGATGCCAATGATGGTTTCTGTGTGCTATGGTCGGAATTCGTCCGCTTTCGACGCCAAATTCGGGCTGTACTTTGTGGGTGGGCGCAAAAATGCCGTGGCCAGCAGGGCACTCAAAATAGGCAATTCCTAGGAAAGGGGGGGGGACACAAAAAGAGGGTGTTTTTCGGATGTCACCCGACGCCGGCGGCGTTGCTTTGCTTTGCCTCACCTCCATGCGACCCGTCATTTCTGCCCACCCGCTGATCCAATTCCACGCCACAGAACAGTCCGTGGCGGCCCGCCACAGCGCCCAAATATCGGAGGACACCGCCAAAGTGACCGTTCACCAAAACGCGCTGACCAACACTCGCTTTGCTTACGATGCTCGCGCTTGGGTTCTCCTTTTTGTTGATGAAAATTGGTGGGGACATATTCGAACATTTGGGACTGATTGGCTTCAAAATGCCGTACTCATTGACTTAAATACTAGCCCCGATCAAATGCCGTCATCAGGAAATTTGGGGGACTGATCGACTTTCAAATGCCGCGCCATTGAGTTAATAAATCCCCCCTGAATATTCGGGACTGAAATAATTGCCCTCTTCAAATGACGTCACATTGACTTAAATTACACGCCCCCCCCCACTTACGGCACTGTCTCTGTTTGTGGTCGATTTGTGCATCATAATTTGTTGGTGGACGGACAATGCTTTTCCGCCGCCGGCGTCGCCTTCAATGAAGCTTATCCCCTCCACCAACACGAAGCTAAACAATGGAAAGAAAGCATGGACAACACACAAACAAACACTCCCAATTTCAGAGCTGTCAAATTGTGTGTCCTTAGGTAAAACTCTCTCACAGAGAGAAATGCCGCAGGCATCGCACAAAGGCATAAGGATGAAGACAGAGAAAACAAAAACGGAAGACGCAAAATCGATGAAAATGTGAGTGAGGGCATGGCCATGACAAGAAATTGAATTTACTGCAAAGTCCAAATGCCGGGGGGAGAGATTGAGGGGGTGGGAGATATTCCGAGGAATTGGAGCGTCGGTTGAAGGCATTGATGAAAGCATTCCGTCCATTTTTTATTTTTGGAAAATCAAATGCTCGTTAGGCAAGGAAGGCATTATCATAAATGCCAAGATAATATTGGCACAAAGTTTGGTGTGTGTATGGCACTTTTGGTTTATCTCTCTCTCTCCGATATTCCGATCGGTGTCAATCACTGGCAAATTGTAGAATGCGCACCACAAGGGCGGTTGCCGGGAACCAAAAACAATTTTGGTCGCTTTTGGCACAGACAGACGCGAAAGGCGTCCACGGACGCGGTCAGAGACGGAGAGGAACTGATCGGAAGAGTGCGCCATTTGGAGCCGACATAGAAGCGACGGGAAGCCAAATGAATGGAGCCATCATCCTGAACAATCATGAAAGTGATCAGGGGCAATCGCAGGGATAAAAATATGGATGATAATAGGGATCAAAAAGGGTCGCTGATCGTACCGTCGTTTTGATGCCAATCCGATTGGCACTTGCGTTCAGCCGCTTGGCTTCCATCCGAATGCGTTCGTTGCCCCGTAAAATGATATCCTCGCCCGCAATGCGTAATTCCTTAAATATTTTGAGAAATTACACGCCACGTGGCACTCTCTCTCACATCATCAACGGGCGATCGGAGTTTGTTGGTGACAATGTGTCGGGATGAAATGCGTTTTATGCGTCGATCGATGCCCACCGGCGGATTTCGTGCACTGAACAGAATTTTGCCGGTGCCCGAGTGCCTGATCTGAAATTTCATTTTTGGTCGGGAATGAATGAATGAATGGCGCGCAGTGCCGTCGGAATCACCTGAAACTGATCGGAGTCTTCCACTCGGCACTGGCCTTGCTGCAGCGTCAGACGTGTTCCATTCTCTGCTCCATCTCTGCCCGCTCCGATAAGAATGCTCGAACCGCGGATGTTGATCTTTGATCAAAGATTTTTTTGTTCTCAGCGATCAATCATTTGTCGATCTAATTGATCAACCAATGCATTGATCCATAATTTCGTTGATCTGATTGATCAGTCATTCATCGGAGGATCAATCAATAAATTTTTCGCCGAATGAGCTTTTTTAATTGGGTGTACAAATAAATACCTCTTTGTCTCGCGCACCGAGCACTTTGCCAGACGAGGACACAACCTTGCCAAGGTGTACTTCGCCGGCAACGAAGTGAACCGCGGGCTCGCTTTTTCCCGTTTGAACATTTTCATAGGTGAAAAAGCGAAGTGCGCGCATTCCCTGGGGCGACATTTGCAACACGGAGATCAGACAAAGGTGAAGCTGTTGTGATTGTTGAAACAGAGATAGAAAAGTGTAAAGAATATATGTGAATCGATCGATCGGCGATTAAAATGCCGTAGGGCGCGAAGGTTGATATGATCCCTTTATGAGAAGCGGCTAATGGGCCTCTGGCAGCTCAGTGGAAGAGCCAATCCACTGGATGAAGGGATCGTGGGTTCAATTCCCATCCAGGCTTTATTACCATGGCTCTCAATTTTAATTATTTTTTGATTTTCGTCCGAATATGCGCAACGTTTGCATTATTATTATTATTAAATTGGCACTTTCTGCTGACCACCAACAGAAGCAATGCGAGCAAAAACAGGACGGCCAGCCAACAGAAAAGGCCGATCAGCGCTTGCTGACGGAGACCGGCAGTACGAAGGCGTTCCTCGCGCCGGCCGACCTGCTTGGTTTTGGTGCCCAATTGGCTGTCCTCCGGCGCCGCCGCCAGTGCCAACGACGGGTCCTCGTCCACCTCCTCCGCCGCACCTCCACTCCATCGATGCCGGAATTGGTTCTTCAACAACGATTGGTGACGTGCCAATTCTGCCGCCGCGTCATGTTGTTGTTGTTCTGCTGTTACTGCTTGAGAAGTGCTGTTGCCGGAATGACGGCGTTTCTTCCGCAAATATTGGGGACTTTGGGAGACGGACGGGGGAAGGAACATTTGCCAATTTGATTTGACTTGGAAAGGGATCAATTTGGGGGAAGGAAGCAAAGAGACCTGGGAGATGAGAGAGAAAGGAGAGAGAATGGAGAGAGAGAGAGGAGAGAAAGGAGAAAGTTTTATGAGAGAAAGAAGACTGAGGACGACGAATTGGTGGCAAATCGACCACCACCAACAATATCAGCAAGCAGCAGTTATGGCAGAGGACGACGACTCCCGACGATTATATGACGCCAATTGTCGCCATATATTTTAAATGAGGGGACAGTGAAAATGCTAACAATCAGCATAGCAGCAGCAGCAACAGTGAAAATGGACCGTAAATTGGGTTTAATTCGAAAGCAAATTTCATTTTTTTTTTAATTGGGCTTTTTACATAAATAACAAAGGTTTTCTCTTAAATACAAATAAAAATACAAGTTTGAAAAACTTGAACAAAAAGTTAAGGCATTTGACGCAAAAAAAAAACAGACAAAAGAGATCCCACAATTATGTAGTGGCAATTCATTCAGCGAGTGGAAAGTTGTTCGGTCGAAGCGTCGAAAGTGTGCATTTGTTGTTCGACCCGTCTTTTGATTTGCGATATGTGTGGCCTTTCCGAGGGCACTATCAGAACCATGGATTGGATCAGCTCGGCAATGCTCGGGTCGAATCTGTCACATATTAGACAAATATATTATTTCCGGTAAATTATTACTTCATTCGTCGGTGTCTCACATAACTCATTTAACACTTACGGCACCGTCGAATCGAAGTTGAGTTTGGCCGATTGGACTGCCAACGCAACACTGTCGCCCCTCTCGTGGACACCGTCAAAGGGCGAGTGGAAGTAACAGAGAGCGAACAACACACAGCCGAGGGACTTAAATTGCCAAAGATTAAAGGGGAAATGCCATAAAATGCTGCCATCATTTAAGTGGACAATCATCAGACAAACCCAAATGTCCACGCTTTGTCCAATCACTGCGCCAATTTCGCAGGTGAACAATTCAGGCGCTCGGTAGGGCCTAAAATCAAAAACGAATGAATGGAACAACGACGATAAACATTGTGCAAAGTTCGGCCGCCTCATCCAAAATGCGTCGGCTGTCACGCGCGTCCTCAATGCGCAAAGGACACTCAGTGGCCGACCCAAAATCGATGAGTTGAAGCGTGTGCGCATCACGGAACATCAGATTTGCCGGCTTAATGTCCCTGCAATTGGGTCGGAATGTGTGCCCGGCAAAGCATTTGAGCGGAAGGAATGCCTATGAGCAACGGGTGGCCGATCGGCATGGAGAACTTCGACGGCACAACAAATCTTAAGGGCACAAAAATATTGAGCGATCCGACCATTGAATTGGATTGGAGAGACAATTTGCAAATCCAACAAAATCCATCCGAATTGACCTGCCGGAACAAGAAAAGCGCTCTTTGCTGGCCCATGTGGTCATTGGACTGACTGCGCTGCATCAGTTCGTCATTCAGACTGCCAAGCTGAAGCAGGCGCAATTTGCGAAGAGAATCGAACGAATAAATTTCAGGGTAAAAAAGAACGGACCAAAAGAGGTAAGGAAGGAGGAAGGAGGAAGGAGGAAGGAGGAAGGAGGAAGGAGGAAGGAGGAAGGAGGGAGGAAGGAGGAAGGAGGAAGGAGGAAGGAGGAAGGAGGAAGGAGGAAGGAGGAAGGAGGAAGGAGGAAGGAGGAAGGAGGAAGGAGGAAGGAGGAAGGGAAGGGAAGGGAAAGAAAGAAATGAATGAATATGAGCTACGGCAATTTGAAAGATGAAAAGGGGAGACCAAAAAATGCCAATGCCCTTGAGCGCAAGTTGCCGTGATGAAAAGACCTTGCAGTAAGGGAAGAGCAAAGAGAAGTTGGAGACGGACACAGCACCGACTGAGTGCTCCTCGGAGACAGCCAGCAGAGACTGAATGTGTTCCGTCCTTTTCTCAAAGCGTAGCAGAAACTGTAGAAATGATGGGTAGATAATGCTTGTCGTTGCAAACTCAAAGAACCCTTCCAAAATACCCGTATATTCTCAACCTCCCCTATAGTATTAGGGGTTACATTTTTTTATACACCCCAGGGGAGAGGGGGTTCTATTGTAGAGAAAATGCAATAGACGCTTACGCCAATCTCGCGTCGTACGCGATCAGCCTCCGAATGGCCGTGACATACGATCTGAACAAATGTAGCAAACACATAATTAGTAAGGCATTTTGGAAAATAATTGAGTACCCTTTTAAGCGCCACTTTGTCACCAGACTCCACGTCTTCCGCCAGGAAAATTTGACTGAATCCGCTGAAATCACAATGCATTTATTTAAGCCCAAATCAATTTATCCAATTGGTGCCAAGTCGGCCCAACCCGTCTCCCAAAAACCAAACAATGACTGACTGACCCACCCGTTAGCGATGTGTCTCTTCACGCGGTATTGGTGCCCATCCGCCTCCACGTCCACGCGGCTGCCCACACATCCCATCAAACAATTGCTCAATTATTATGGCGCAAACATTCGTAGCATTTTAGGAAAATATAGCCTTTTGATGCGCAACAGAAAAAGACATGGAAATGTTATTAAAAAAAATTTATTCGATGAGAAGTGTAAAAAGAACAATTAAAGCAAGGCATAAACAAATTGAAAGTGGACTTAGCTGTCAAAGAACAAAATTCGGACTCAAAAATAACAATGAAATTGGCAAAAATTGAAAACAATAATAATAATTAAGGCACTTAAATAATGAGAGTTAATGGCAAAAACGATAAAAGATGGTTAAAGCTGTTCTGAAAAAAGATTAAGATACGCGAATTATTCAAATCCAAAAATGTTATAGCTCCTCTTTGGCGCCAAATGCAAAAGTGCCGTGCCCGCCGGCAACATCGTCAATAGTAGCTTCAACCTCTTCCACTACTTCCGACCCCTCAGTGTCACTGGTGTATCCCGGCTGGTGAGTGTACCGCTCAGGTTCAACCACGGACGGGAAGGTGGCAAAGGCGCGAAGATCACGCGGTGAAAAGTGGGAACTCCATTCGGCATTCGGGTGACGATTGTACATAATGGGCAGGAACTCGTCAAGTGTCAACAGACGCTCCAGGGGGCGGGCAGCGAGCAGTTTGCGAGCGCCCGTCTCACTGATGGCGTAGCCAAGTGTCCAGTGGGAGTAGGCGACGGTGCTCAGAAAGCGATGGCCTTCAAGGAGGTGAGAATGTTCAACTAAGGACAATCGGTTATCCCCCCACCCCCCCTAGCAAGCCTGGTCCGAAGGTCGAGCGGTCCGAACAAAAATAAAAAAATCCGAGGGCATAATAAGACGTTTGTCACTCGGACAATTTTTTTTGTTCGATTTATATACTGAGCAGTAGCCGGGACAGAGACAAACGTCGATAAATACCTGGGACAAATGTTTCGCCAGTGCCAATGCGCTTCCTGCCCAAATAGATCAGGTCCCATTCAAGTCGTGTTTTCATCAAATCTTCCATTGCCTTACGCAGTCTAAATTTCGTTATTTTTTAAAATCTATCGTTGTGTGCTTTAGTCTTCTATTTCTGTTTTTACATCGATTAGGACATTTGCAGACCGAATTTTAAAACCAATTTCTTCAATCTTGGCACCAATCGAAGCATTGTGTTTTAGAATCCTTTTGTTTGTTCATTAATCGCCTAGCTCTACTTTTTCATAACTTCCAAACATGAAGACCTTTCGACTGATACCAAAACTGTAGAAATAATATGAAAAGTTGCGGCCCTAAAACATGTCGCAATGCGAAAGTGTCGCCACGCGCTTACATCAGTGTCCCATTCTGTGAGAAGCGCACGTCATCCTCCAGCACAATGACTCGCTGATGCCCACTTTTGACGATGTCCTCCCACAGCTTAAAATGGCTCAAAAAACAGCCAATTTCGCCCATCTTCATCGGTCTCTGGTAATAGGGGTCTTTGAACCCGGGCAAAAAGCGAATGGCCGCCAAATCGGCTGTTCCCGTAAAATTCTGTCCATCCACCGCCTCGAAGGGAGTGAAGTCCAAGCCGACCAAACGAAGGACCTCCCGCATTTTGACCAATCTGTCCGCTCTTCGACGAAGATTGATAAGGTAAACTTGGTCAAACCCAAACTGAATAATTTCGAAAAAAAATGGCGGCCTAATCCAATTTCTTTAAATGTAAAAAAGTATAATTACTTTGGTTGGAACTGGGTACCACTGCGGTTGTAATGCGGACGAAACCGGAAATGGCATTGGGCCAACATTTGAAACCCAATCGGCCAAAAAAGTGCCAAACTTGAACAAAGATATCTTTTAGTTAATTTTTGCCCATAAAAAGTTTTCTTTGGTTTCTTACGACTGCCATGTGCTCCGTTCTGCTCAATGTTTTCGAGCTGATAAAATAGCCATAATTGTGCAAATTGCTGTGGAATATCGGAATATTCATAGTGTATGCAGAAAAAGCAAAGACATCAATTGGCTCTTCGGACCCGTGGTAATTGGCAATGTTATTTTGGTCAAATGTCAGGTAGGAAGAGTCCATTCGACTCAAATCGATCAGAATAGGTCCATTTGAGTAATACACCTAAACACTTGTCTATAAGGCTGTTGAAAAAAATAAAAAAGTCTGATTTAGTTTTTGACAAAATCTTTTTTTTGTTGTTAAGAACAAACATAGACGTGTCCATAACTGACCCGAACGATGTCTTTGTTCCTTCTCTGAACAAAATCCTCGCCAAGTAAACCGTGGACATTTGACTCGCCGCCAGATGGTGAGCCGAGGAGAGGCGACACCGCCACTTTGTCGAGCGCCACCAATTGGCGAAGGGAGTCACGCAACAGGAAACAGTCAGAGTCCATAATTAGTACAAATCCACAAGTCTTGGCCCGTCCAAATTGGAGCGCCTCTTCCCGCCAATTTTCGAATTGGTCTTTGAGCAAAATCAGGCGATAAAAGCCACGAGGGAACTGTTCCATCCATCTTGGTTAAAATTTGTTTCATAATCTCACCAGAAAGAGATGACACTTACGCCAATATTGTTGAATTAGGCCTGTCCGCAAAGAAAAGAATGTGTATCTGATCCTGGAAGAAAAGAAAATTTTTGCAAAAAATTAAAAAAAACCTTAGGCCAGCGAAATTCCTCCACCATTCCCATGAAATAGGACAGCACGTGTTCATTGTCGTTGATTTTTATGCCGACACACAGCGGCTTATACAAATGCCGATAGTCACCTTCACTTGGTGGAAACGATGCAGTCGCACAAAAAACTAAATTACCCTGAGTAAATTAATTGCATTTTTATAAATTTTAAGCGCTTACTTTCGAAAACAAGCTGCAAAATAATAGGCAGTGAAATAAGAAACATGATAGCACAAATATACAAAAATTAATAGACAGAATCTGGCAATCCGAATGTCGAAAGGTCGAAAATAATCAAATGTTCGGTGCGTAGTGCCTACTAACCGATGGACAACTCGCTGATGAACCAATTTTTTGGTCTATTACTCTTGTGTCAGCTAAATTCTACAAATTTTGTATCATTCGAAGGTCTTCATATTTAGAAACTATAACAAGCAAAGTTAAGAGATATAAAAAACCCGATTCTTTGCAATTACGGCGTAGTTCCTATTTGCCGAAGGACAACTCGCCGAAACGAGATGTGTGACAATAAATAGAGAATGCCAGAGAAAAATACAAAAATCTTTTCCTCTCATTTTGGCGTTCTATTTATTTGTCTCTGTTTTTATTAATTGATAAAAATACCATCTCACACCTCGCAATGTCAAAATTTTTTGTCTAATGTCAGATTTTCTTGAAATTTTCAACATCGATGGAAAAAAAAATTGCGCATCCAGTGATAGGTCAATCTTCTTAAGTTATAGGTCAAAATTGCATTTTTTTTCTTATTTCAAAACCGTGGTCTGAATAGTCCCTTAACTTTTCTATGATATGTTATTTTGCTTCATACTGCTTTAACAAGCTTCTTCTCATTAAGAACTTTCGAATGATACCAAAAATGTAAGAAATGATTGAGAATGAAGCAAATTAAGACAGATCATAGGACAAAGAAAATTAAAAAATAATTGCCACTGAAGGGATTCGAACTTTATGTAATTTTGCAAGTCATTTTTTGTGATAAGCGCACGGACCACTAGGCATTTAAATCTTTATTGTCGTTGGAGCCCAAAATCGAAACGCTGTGTAAAATTAATATAATGCATAAAACTCACAAAAAACGCGATTCTCAGCTTACAAGGCATAACTTATTCGAGTTTATTTTTATCGAATTGTATGCTCTAGCGGACTTTAGTGTGGTACTCTAATACCATTGACCTCTGGCAATCATTTTGAATATCCCTCCCCCGTAATTGTGTTGTCATTTTTGTGTGTCGCCTCCATTCCATCCCACCATCCTCACTGATATTACTCCTCCCCCATATGCTTTTATTCATTCTTGTTTTTGCATATTCTTCTCTGTTGTTTTCTTATATCATCCTCCCTTTTTGTGTGGCGTCCGAAATGAAGCAAATTTGATTTTTGTATTTCTCCAGACTTTAAAGCTTTGAGCAAAATGCAAAATTGAGTAACATTATTAGTTCGTGCCATTAGTTCCTTCGACAGAAATGACTCGACTCTTCAATTAAGTAATGTTTAAATTAATTTCCAGCCGCGCCGACTGTACGTCCCCGCGTCTTCGGACTTGTAATTTAAACATGTTATTGTTACGGCGACTGAACGCCCAATTCTTTGACTGTCTGCACGCGTTGGAGCACTTCACTTTGGTCGGCACCGGGCTTGAGCAGTTTCCGCACAACGCCATGTTTGCATTGCCTGTACTTCAGGTGCCAAAATTCATTTAATTTATATTATTATAATATTTAACAGCCGCAACATGCAATGGCAATTATTTAAAATGGAATTACAATAATTAATTGTAATTTTAAATTTAGGCCTATGACGTGCGCCTTTATACGCGTAGGCTTTATTCAACCAAGCAGCGTCGAACTGTTTTTGATGCCACAGACGTTGACCGATCCGTGTGTTTATTGGTCACTTTTATTTTCTATGAATTTTAATTTTTTAGATTTCCCCTGTCCATCTGGGAAAAATTGATGTGCCGTCAGGACCAAGGGTGTCGTCGACGCCGCAGAGTTGGCTAAACACTGCTTCTTCAGAATTTGCTGGTCGCAAAACAGCAGCAGCTGCGGAAGCAGCTTGGATATCTTGCGCTAATTCGCTTAAAAATTTCGCATTCACATACAAATTTGATCCACGGACATACTACGCCAGCGGCATACTGGTTACGTACCTGAATGCCCACCATTCGGCATCTTTTTTCCTGCTATGGCAGGCAATACAAGGGTAAGCTTTGAATTTGTGATTGTATTCCTTTTTTTCCTTTACGCGGTATATTTTACTTTAATAGCTTTATTTTCTTATCCTTTAGTGCACACTCCTTGGCTTATGACGATTTGCTCAGCACACACGCGACAAAGGAAGTTCTGAAAGCTGCGGAAAAGTTTTGTGGCCTTATTTGTAAGGTTCACTGCAAACAGACATTCAACCCGCGATCATTTTATTTTTACGCTCGTCAGACATTTAAAAAAAAAGAGGAAATGGAGCGACATTTTTTTTTCAAAGAGGAATTTTTTGTTTAGATTCTATTTGTGGAGATAAATAAAAGGATAATAGTAGTATTTCCATTGACTGTTCCATCCATCTTTGTTAAAAATTCATTTCATAATCTCACCAGGAAGAGATGACACTTACGCCAATATTGTTGAATTAGGCTTGTCCGCAAAGAAAAGAATGTATCTGATCCTGGAAGAGAAGAGAATCACAAAAACTAAATTACCTGAGTAAATTAATTGCATTTTTATAAATTTTAAGCGCTTACTTTCGAAAACAAGCTGCAAATATAAAAAATTAATAGACAGAATCTAGCAATCCGGCGATCCAAATGTCGAATGGTCGAACGTCAAAAATCTTAATCACATTTCTATGGCCAAAAAAAATGATTTGGACTTTTTTGGTTTTTCGGCCAGAGAAATGAAATTCAAATTTTTGAATTATTATTTTAAAAGGTTTGGATTATTTTGGATTCTTTGAATTTTTTTAAATTACACATTGTGTGATTCAGTCGTTCAACAGCTGTCTTTAAATTTGTTAGCTAACATATTCAACATATTCGATGAGTGCTCTAAATTCAATTGAAATGGGCGTATTTCCTTTTGTCCCACCAGACGCAGATTTACTTGAAGGCGAGGTTCGTAATTGCTCACAAATTTGACAAGTATTTATGAAACAATTTTCAGGAAATTGTGGAGACGTCCGGTTTTGGTTCGGTCAAAGTGAATATTTACGGCAAAATTGGTCGTTATCCGATTGTCACCTTTCATGACATCGGACTGAACGCGTCCACCAATTTTGAAAATTTCTTCCAATTCCAAACCTTCTCCATGCTGACAAAACATTTTATCCCCCCTGTGGCGTCCGAAATGAATTGAATTATTTGCTCCGTATATTTTTCTCATTACGACGTTCTTAATAATTTTAACGCGTAGTTTTTGATGCGCGACTTTTGCTGATAAATTCAAAAGTATCCCCCCGAGACATGAAAGTACCAAAAGTTATATATTCCAAAAACTTGACAAGGCATCGGCCACGTTAAATTTGTTTTTCAGGTGTTGCTTTTTAATGACTTTCCAACACTTTTTTCGGCGCTTTTTGGCAGCAAATCATCGATTCGTGCCAATCAGATGCATCGAAGTTGGATTGGCCGGCAATTAGGCGAAATAATGCTTTTGCTTTTCAGTTCGATTTGTCCCGCGATTTGCTCGGCTCTTTGCCCTTTGGTGTTTTTGATGGGCTCGACGAGTTGCAATTGCTGCACAAAGACAGAATTGAAAGCTTGGACGAGGAGCTGTTCAGCGGTGGCAATGCCAAAATGCACACATTGACATTGGTCGGTCAGTGGGGGGCATAAATGGATTTAAGTTAATGGGGTTATACATATTTATGGATATGGCTTAATTAATTAACTTTAAAAAAGAACTCCAAAATTGTTAATACTGTTTTTTAATTGTTTTTGGGTCCGTTTGAATCTTTTTAACTTTCAAATTTCTGTTTCAGTTGGACGATGCGTTGACGGAATTACCGGCCGCCGTTCTGCGACTTCCCCGAATCAAACGAATGGATTTTTCAAATAATCTAATTTTGTGAGTGAAATCGTGGAATTGGATATGTAAATGGGTTTTCTGCTAAATTTTCTTTTTAAGTGACAAATGACCCCGTAGCAACATTTTAAATGGCGTCATGGGGAGGGGGGGTGGGGCTTTCGTCAAAAGGGTGCCAATGACAATTTGATCGGCTTAGCCCTAGGTTTAAAATTGGGCAATTTAATTTGCCAAGGATTTCCAGCGCGCGATTTTACTCCACCGAGCAAAAGAGACCAAAGAACCTTGAGGTCCCGGACATTGCAGACCGAACTGTGAGTTTGATCAACCTTGTTATGTCATGCATTTTAATTTGCTTTAGGTCCAGCGCATTTACGTCCCTACTGATGTTTTGAACATGGACTTAAGCGATGTTAGGGAGGGTTCATCTCCGCAATCGTGGATAAATTTGGCCATTCAACAATGCTCAAACAAGCTATTTGCTGAATCAGCAGAAGCTATTTGGATGGCGAGTTCTAACAACCTGGCAAATTTCACCAAATCGCGCGGCTTCTCTGCTAGGAATTATACCGCAAAGTTCCATGTCATCAAATATCTCAACCGAAATCATCCTTCTGCGCCCCGTCTTTCGAATTATTGGGACACTATTTTATTGTAAGTTTTATTTCAGTAATGCGTTTTTTCATTGGAGGGTATTTATTTGAATGGCTTTGTTTCCTCCTCCTTAGGGCACACGATTACGCATACGACGATATATTAGACGAAGAGGACGCAAAAAACGCTCTGATGACGGCAATTACGTTTGCCGATTTGTTATTTCGTATGAACGCGGAGAACACGTTTGTCCTTGAGGATTTCGTTGCTTACGCTCGTCAGTTTCTGAGGACGAAGGAGTATTTTGACAGATGCTTCCATTTTCAGGACAACAAATGAGTTTTAGACTATTTATGGAGATATAATTTATTGTAAGGTATTTTGTGGAGATAAAGTTTATTGCAAACCAACGAATTTTGCGTTGTTTATGTTATTTGGGAAATTCGTAGTCATTCTGCATTTTATTTGGAGTGTTAAGACAATAGACTGCCTGCCTCATATAAATTACCCCAACGACGGATCCTCGTCCACCTCCTCCGCCGCACCTCCACTAGGGAACGACAAAACGATGTTTTCGTCGTTTGGCGTAAATAAACGATGTGACATCGTTTTACTAATATTAACGATGTGCATAACGCCAAAGACGTTTTCAACGACTTTTGGGTAGAAACTGCTGACAAAAAAATGACTGCCATCT
>JAKKIK010000712.1:0-24748 GCA_024500135.1 Heterodera carotae | reverse complement strand
CCTCCCATCATTTTTTACCCTTTTTTAGGCTTTTCCTTCCGCTGATTCCCTCCCATCATTTTTTACCCTTTTTTAGGCTTTTCCTTCCGCTGATTTCCTTCCTCCCATCATTTTTTACCCTTTTTTAGGCTTTTCCTGCCGCTTATGCCAACACTTTTCCCTATTCATCTTTGGCAGCGGCTCAGCAAGCTTCTTCCTCCTTTGGCGGCTATTGTTACGGTAAGCTTTTGAATGGGCGTCAAAGTTTGGCCTCTGAACTTTGACTTGCTTTTTAGGTTCGCCCGTCTCTTCGTCCTATTACGGCATTTCTTCCCAGCAGCAGCCCCCGCAGCAATTGTCCGCCGCCGCATTGGCCGTGGCCGAGCCCCCGTCGCTGCCGCCGGCGCCGGCGGACGGCGTCGGTGGCAACGGCGATTTTGTGTACAACCCTGCCATGTACTACTCCAACTTCGCGGAGATGTTTCAACAGGGACAGCAGCAATCCCAACAGTCGCAATTTTAAAAGTGATTTGATTGAATTGAATTATTTGTCGCCGTTTCATTTCTTCGCGTCATAATTTACTCTTTTTTCTCTGCTCTTTTGACTTGGTTTGTCTTTTTTGTTTTTGTATACTTTTTCATATACAAATTGAAACTCATTTACACACATAATACTATTCATAAAACTAATTTTATTCCAATTGAATATGATTGTATCTCTTTACAAATTATCTTTCGAAATGAATTTTGAATTCATAAAATTTAAATTTAAAAAAACTAATAAATTTTCGTTGTCATTCTTTTCCATTCGATTCCGTCCCTTTCTTTAATTTTTGTTGTGGTAACGGCGTCTGAGGCGTCTTTTCTGTGCCCGATGCTTTTTCTCCCCAATGTCGCCCAATTCGCCGCGTGCCCTGCTCAAAGTGACTGTCCCTTCCTCTCCTTCGCGCGTCTTTTTCAGCTTAAAATTGAATTTTTGATTGGTAATTTCCATTCCCCTCGCCTTCTCTCCCGTCCACTCTCTCTTCATCCCTTTGCCCCCTCTTTCAGATATCCCTCTCTACCCCGCCTCCTCTGTCCCCCTCTCTCCGCGACCCTTTTATCAGTATCCTCCCTCTGTTTTCGCCCCTCTCTCACCCTATGCCCTCTCCCCCTCTGTCCCCTGCCTCTTGATCACCCCCCCCCCCCATTCTCTGCCCCCCTCTGTCCCTATTCCCTCTCCCCCTCTACCTGCTCTCTCTATTCCCTCTCCCCCTCTACCAGCTCTCTCTTTGCCCCCTTTCCCCTTACTTCTCTCTCTTCTCGGCGTGCTCGTCCCGTCGGGATCATTATTCCCTCTTGTTGCTTTTGCACTTTTTCCTCTTCCTCCTTTTCCTTCTCTTCATTCTTCGGGGATTTTTTGCTCTCCAATTCATCCACCTCTAAACCGTTCAATAAAAATTGCTTCCAAAATGCGTTGCTGCTTAACACACTGACTGTTCTTTGCCGATTCCCTCTGGCGATGGGAAGTGCCGTCGTCGACTTCTTTTGCCCTCGCGCGGCTTTTGCTTCGTTTTGATCCCTCCACCCCAAACAGTTCAAAAGCGATCAGCAGAAGAAAAACAGCCGCAATTGGCGATGAAAAGCGAAACAAAGCCATTTTATTGTAATAATATTGTACAATAAATGGTATTCGATTAAATGAAAATAAATTAGAAAATGTAATGGGTAAAAAGAGGCACCAAAGCTACCCAAGGAATGAAAAATATTTGTTTGGTTGGGTATGGAAATGAATGAATAAATAAATGAATGGCACGGGCATGGGGGGAATGGCAGAAGAAGGAACGGAAAGGAAATGAGACAAATTCAATTTGTCAAGTAAATGGGCGCGGAACTGAAAAGAAAACGGAGCTAATAAAGGGGAAAAAGGCCCCCGAGGGGCGAGGCAACAAACGGACGGACAGACGCCGAGAGGGTAAGGGAAGGGAAGGCACTTTTGCCGCAATTGGCGCATGGCGTGGGAAACAGTTTAATTGAGAGAGTATTTGGGGGAAAAAGACCGCCGCCACCGTCGCCGGAGGGGAAAGTCATTTGACACTTCGCTGGCCATTGCCTCGAGGCGAGCGAATGTTTTGTTTTGCGAATTGGGAAAGTAAAAATGATTTTGAAAAAGAGAGAACACTGAAAGCCTAAATGATAATATGATAAGAGTCAAATGAATGATTTATTTACCAAAAAGACAAAACCCTTCAGAGAATTTTGCGTATTTTATCCAAAGAGTGCAATAAATGCAAATTGGCATAATATGTAAATGGGCAAAACGAAAGGCATATCAAAGGGTCAATTGATCAATCACCGGAGGGTATGGATTTTTTCAAATTTGCTGATAAATCAGCCTCAAATATTGAGGTCTGCTGCCTGATCATTTTCTTTGGCTGTATGTCACTTTTTTTCTCTGCTATGTTATCTCTCTTTGTCCCTTTGCCGCCTTCTCCGCGGGTATGACCATTTCTATGTTCTCATTACAGTAATCAGTCTTCTGACCGTATTGCGAGTGGAAAGTTACTGTACATCGCTGTTTACGTCCCGTTCGCTGTGATAAAAAGATTGGATTTGAAGTGCCCAAAATATTTTTGAATTATTTTACCTGATCAAACGAATAGCATTGACTGTACGGCGGGATGTACAAATGGAGAGTGACTGTCGGATTCGCATGCGATGGATTCTCCATCCGATGGAGTCCAATTTTGTCTGCATTTTTGTATTTGTTCATTCATTTGACAAATCCCTCCCTTCAACTGACCACTGATGTAGCTGACCCCGTTGGTGCTGAACAGCTCGGACCCGGTGGACTGCAGCGGTCCTTGGCCCTCTTCACAATGCGCTCCATTATGTTCTCCTTCGTCCTCTTTCACGCCATTTTCCATCGTTGGCCACGCAAATCGCGTCTCTAAAAGTTGCCCCTCGAGCACTTTTACGAAACATTGCGCGGCACTGTGGTCGTGGACGCTGAACAGAGAAGGGGTGAGTGAATGAATGCCGTTGTGGGATCATCAACAAAATGTTCAGTCGGATTGGTTCTTTTGTAACAAATTCCTTTTTTTGTTGCTTTTTGCTTGGACAATTTGCCAATGTCCTGAACTGCTTGAACTATCCCGACTACCGTATTCCCGAAAAAGAGACCCTTTTGAGGGGGTTCAAAAATAGTGCCCCCGGGTGCTCTATTTTCGGGAATACGGTGTTGCTTCGTTCACCTTGAACCCATGCCGGGCCCCCAACACAAAATCATCAAATTATATTTTCCATTTCCGATGTCCACCAAATTGCGCGTGTACCTAAACACTTTTGGACACTTTTCAGCTTCTTCTTCTTCTGTCAATGCTTTATGTATTGTATTTACTTGTGATCATCAAAATGGGCATAACTTCTCCAATCCTTCGGCTCGCTTTTGTACTCCTCCAAAATGTGCTGCACTTCTCCAAAATTCACTTCACTCTCATCGAACAGTTCGCGGATTTTTAATATTAAATTGTCCATTTGGTGAAGTCTAAACGATTTTGATCAAATCGCCTCGGAGCAAATCAAAGTTTAATTTGAACGGATTAGGACATAAATAAAAAAAAGGACAAAATCGAATGAATGAATTGCAAAAGAATGAATGACGGGACGGCCACTTTTTTTATCATCATCAATAAATGACGACAACTCAATTTTGCAAATCAATCTTTTCTTGAACAAAATTATCAGAAGGGCGCGGGGGGAAACAAATCGAAACGATGGAAACTGAATGAATGAGAGGGAAACGAACAGTGAGTAGTTGAGTGAATTAAGCAAGTGGGGGGAGGGGGAGGGCATTGACACCGATTAGGAAATGGAGGGGGGGGGGAGGGGGACAAAAGGGGGGGGGCAAGGGGGGACAAAAAGGAGGGGGGGGGGGGCAAGGGGGGGGCAAAAAGGGGGAGCAAATGTGCGGGGGGGGGGGTCAAAAAGAAAGGGGGAAGGGGCAAATGGGGGAGGGGATAACGAGAAGGGCAATAAGTGAGGGCAGGAAGGTGATCGGGGTGAATGAATTACTTATCAGTGATTAGGACAAACAAAATGCCTTTTTGGTTATTGTCACACGAAAAGAGAGAAACATGTGACAACAAAAAAGCACGAGATGATATCATAAAGAAATTGGAAAATTAAAGCCAAAGCCAATTAAAAACAGCAAAAAAGCCGCGGTAGTGTGAGAGGCTTTTACCGAAGTTAAGATCGTTTTTGGGCAAATTTGGGGAAAAGTCCGATCGGCGTCAAATTCATTTTCCCTTAAATATTTAAATGCGCCGTCTGTCACTTTCCGTTCGCCGTTCCTTTTTCAGTTTGCCAATGTTTTTCAATGATTTTTCGATCCTTTCTCTTCTGCCGATTGCATCACATTATTTAGCATTAGCATTTCATATTTTTATTCAAACGAAAGACACATCGAAAATTATCAAAACTTATCATTTGATTACAATTTTTCACGAAATTAAATGGACATGAAAAAGGGGAGAATTTATGAGGGGATTGATTGGTTCAATGAGTTGCTCTTTTCTATCTGAAAAAAGCGATTTTGATGGCATTTAAGAATGTTTGTTGCGGTGGCTGATGATCAGTGGCGGGCGGCACTTTTGTTTGCTTCCTATTTGTGGTGTCTGTCTGATCAGCCATTTTTGTCTCGTCTCAGTGATCAATCACATTTTGGTTGAGCCTTATTTATTGTGCGTGGTGTCTGCTCCCAAATTGAAGTGCCCAATGCGATGACTGTGGCGGTATTGGCATTTTCTGTCCGCCTCCGACGAATGTGCCACGTCTGCCTCCAAATCGGCGGAACAGCGGCAATCGTTCCGCGCAGGTGGCCCTGGCCTGGGCGGCCTCTTGCCGACTTAGTGAATGCGTGTAAAATGTGCCAAAACCCTTTCGGGAAGTTCGCAATCTCTGCCGATCTGAAATAAAAGACAAAAAAAAACGTTTAATCGAAAATAGTGCATGTCTTTCTCTCTTTTTTTTGTGCTGAATCAAAATTCGAATTGACTCACTTTTCAACAAAATTACAGCCTTTCCCCGGGGTCCAATCGGAAGCGAAAATCGATCATTTTGTGTGGTGCCATCAAACGAAGGCGGAATCGAATGGCCAAGAGGAAAGGTACAGAAAAGGCGTTGATCATCCAAAGAACGACGGAAAACAATGCAATGATTGGGGGCACGGCGCTGATCGGACGAAAGAATTGCACGCGCCCAACACAAATTGTCGCCGTTAGCTGAACAAAAAGAGAGACGAGTGGAGAAGCTCCACAAATGGACGGGGCCAATCAAAGGCTTTTTATCGAATTGGGTCTGATAAGTGATCAGTGATCACCCAATAACTTTTGAACGCATTTCTGATCAGTCAGCCCAACTTCAAAACCTTTTCCGACAATGTGAAAATGTCGGACAATTGTTTCTGCTTCTTCGGTTTTTGTTGTCGTTGCTTCTGTCGTTGATTGTTTCGTTGACTTTACTGAAGAGTTTTGTCCATTTTCCATTCTGTCCTGATCACTGATCAGAGTGTTGATCAAATTGTTGGAGGGTTTGTTAAGCACAATGTACGTGCCCAATCCGAGAACGGCCATCAGTGCCACGAAGCAGACCAATCCTCCGATCACGTCGCCCTTTCTGCTTCCTGTGAAGGACGGACGGGAACAAATTCCAATCAATCAATAATTAATCACTTTTTGTGCGCCGTCTCTGCTCCGCCTCTTCGCTGACCACTTGGGCCAGTGTCTGTTCCAATTTGGGCGGCATTGGTACTGTTTTGCCAATGTTCAGCTGTTGTCCATCCTCCGTTCTGTGCTCCATGCGCTCCATTTGTTCTTTGACCCGGCCCAAGTCTCGCCTCAGCTTTCCGATTTCCAACTCTTGGACTCGGATCACTGTGCTTTGTTCGGCAACCTTTTCCGTCAGATCGTAGCCAATTGAGTCCCTTGCAGCAGCAGCGGGCGGATGCGAGTCAATTTGATCATAACTCGGAGGGGGCGGCACATTAATCAAATGCATTTGGAATTGGATTAATGAACGGATTAGCTTCTGCAAAGATTGAATGAAAGGACAAAGATTAATAAATGCATTTGAAGCAAAAAGTGTGTGATTTTTAGTAGAAAGTGCGCGCAGTGATAAATTGGGATTTCGGAGTGAAAAGGGCGGAGGGGAGGGGGGAGGCTAATATAAAACGTAAGAAAAGGACAAAAAGAGGGACGAAAGGATTTGAGTGGTCAAAGCTAAAAAGCCAAATGGACGGACGGACGGACAAAGCGAACGAAGCAAAGACAGAAAGAAGAGACGACGGACTGATGACCATGGAACAACAAACATTGAAAAACAGACGGAGATGATGAGGGACATTTGAGAAAGTAACGAACGAATGGAGGGATTTGACCGAAGGAAAAATTGGAAGAAGTGATGGGCAAAGGGGGAGGGGGGGGGGGTCAAATGAGAGGGGAGAAGAGGGAAAGGTGGGGGGGGAGAGTGGGGGAAGGGAGAGAATTGGCGAGATTTGAGGGGATCAAATGAGAGGGAGACAAAACGAGGGGGAGGGAGAGGAGGACGAGAGAAATGGGGGGGGGGAGGGGGGGGGGGGTCAAATAAAGGAGAAGGAGCGCATTGTGGGGGGGGGTCTATTCGCAGACCATCAGCTTCATGAGCAGCATTGGATTTAGGAGATGACTAGAATGACCATCCGACGATCAAATCCTCCCCGGCCCCCCCCCCCCCCCCCCCGTCAAATCCCCCCCCTCCTCCGCCAAGACTCCTTTCTCCACCCAGCCCTCTCTAAATTGTTGCTGACCACAGCTGTCCATCCCCCGCTTTAACCACCCCTTCCGCCGCCCTTCAAATGTAATTTAATATCCTTTTATTTATTTATTTTTTAATTTCAATTCGGAATTATTTAATATATATTTTGAAACTTTCAACATAAATAAATATCCTTTAGGTTATTCTATATGTTCCACTATGGTCAAAGTATTTTTCCATTTTCACTCCGCCCAAATTGATCAGAAAAAGAATCCATTGATTCTTCCGCCTCCCCCGCCGCCCTCCGCCAATCACTGGCAAATGTCCCCCGCCGAATGTCCATCCGTCCCCAGCAGCAACGGATCATCCCAAATGACGTCAATTCATTCACTTGCTCATTTTCCATCATCCGCTACAAATTTAACGACGTTTTTAAACCATCGCCGTTTGATGTGATCAGTGAATGGCATTGATTGAATGCAAATGCACTAATCAATCAATCCGTGATCGATGCTTTTCGCATTTTGTCAGTGCACTTTTAATCGTTTCGGTCGGTGCTTTTTCTTGCGCCGATTTGTCGCCAATTTGTGCCCATTTGTTCTCTTCGCCCATCTTTTTTATTTTTGTTTTCTTTCGCCCACCGTTTCCACGGATATTCTCTCTCAGTTTCCTCTCCGTTTGTCCGCTTATGGGAAAGTCTCTCCCGCCCTCCCCCTTCCGGGCCCTCTCCGTCTCATACAATCTCTCCCTCCCTTTTATACCTGCCCTGCCCTGCCCCATATAATCTCTCCCGCCCTCCCCCCTCCGGGCCCTCTCCGTCTCATACAATCTCTCCCTCCCTTTTATACCTGCCCTGCCCTGCCCCATACAATCTCTCCCTTCCTCCCCCCTCCCGACTCTCTCCGTCTCAAACAATCCCTCCCTCCCTCTCGCTCCCGCCTCTCTCCCCCCTTAGGGTCCGCTAATTTTTCACTACGTTAATTACTTAAAGCAAACAGAAAATGTGCCACGTTTTTAGTGGTGGTAATGTCAGTGAAAAAGTGAAATTCCTTCGAGCGATAAATTTCCTTTCCTTTTTTTGTCAGTTTTATTTTCCTTTTTTTCTGAGTGATTTTTGCATTCTTCCGCCGAAGTGAAGTGACATCTTTTTTGTTTCTTCACTCCGTCGGTTAATGCCAATTTGTCACGAAATTAAACAAAATGTCACAGCTTTTATTCTCGTCACTTTTTACACATTTGCTATTTGTCCTCCCTTTTTGGGGATCTTTTCTCATTCATTCTCCCCAAAATCCCCATATTTTTTAATTCATTAATCTTTTGGCTATTTTAATGCATTATGTGCTTTTTGTGTGCATAGTATCCCTCAATTTCTCTCCCTCTCTTCCCTTTTTCCTTTCCTCCGCTTATCCGCTACTTTTTGTCCCCCGCCCCCCAAATTCGCCCTATTTTCCTCTATTTTTCTCTTTCCTTTCCATCCATCGCCTTTTAAGCTTATAAATGGCTAATATGACGACAGTTCATTCGGCAACTTGGGCCGTTCTGCTCGTTCAATTAGTGCTCTGTTGCGTTGCCATCATTGCTTCTGTGGGCATTTTATGTGCCCAGTCCCAATCAAAAAGCAGCGGCGGCGTGCCAATCAGTCCAAGGTAAAGCTGCTTCTTCCTTCACGCGATTCCAAATATGGCCATTTCAAATATCCTCTTTTGGCCTCACTTTTCAGTCCCTTGGTTCTTTTTGTGTGCGGGCTGAGCTTTGTCACGCTGTTCTCCGTCATTTTGGCCATGTTCAGCTTGTCATGGCATCGTCCGCTGCTCCTTTTGCCGATTGTTTTCGCCTCCGGCGTTGTCTGCATCTTTCACACTCTCTCAGTCGCCAATTGGCTCTCCGATTGGTGGACTCGTTCTGATCAGCACATCGACCTGGACTGGTTGATCATTTTTACCTCAGCAATGATCTTTCAAACAATATCCATGCTGGTCATTCATCCATCACAAATATTTATCAATTGATAACCGCTTCAGGCATTTTACTTCGAAATTCGCTGCTTTCGCCTTCTGTGAACGAATCTGCGTGAACACTTTTAGTAAGTCATTAATTAGAATTTTATTCCAAAATACCCTTTTTTAATTGTACCCAATATTTTTTATGAAGAGTTAGCATTTAAGTTTGAACTCATGGCAAGGATCCTCGCAGTAACTGAACTTTTGAGAATAGGAAGTGATTATTATTTATTTATTTATCCATCCCTTCTCCAAATTGTTAGGGGTCCATTGGAATGCCCCCGGGGGGACCGGCGACCCCTCCGGGCAATACTGCTGCTTCTGGCTCTCTGCAAATGTTTATTTATATGAACGCCCCCCCCCCCGGTCATATAAAAGGATTCTTATAGGCTGCCCCATTTTTGCCCCTCCCCTATTTCCCCCCCCCCCCCCTATTCTCCCTCTTCCTCCCCCCCTATTCTCCCTCCCGCCTCCCCTATTTGGCCTATTCCCCTCCATCCCCTCCCCTATTTCCCCCCCCCCCTATTCTCCCTCCTCCTCCCCCCCCCCCCTATTCTCCCCCCTCCTCCCCCCCCTCCCCTATTCCCCCACTTCTCTTTCCCTATTCCCCCACTTCTCTTTCCCTAATCCCCCACTTCTTTTTCGCATATTTGGCCGCCCATTCCTTTGCGTTTCTTTACCATTCGTTTGTTCTTCAAATGTCTCCCCAACAGCGCGATGAACGCACCGTTCACTTTGAGCCCTTTTGCCCGCCGCCGTCGTCCGCCGATTTGTCCGATTCGACGACGTCGCCCTGCAAAATGTGCCTTCTTCCCTGCTGTGTGTTCCAACTGTCAGTCGGCATCAGTCAACTCTTCCACAACGCCTCCCTCATTCTCGCGCTCCATCCATCGGCATTTCATCATCAAACATCCAGGCAAACCCCGATCAGAAGTTTAGACTGATCAAACAGAATCAATGAATCAAATATGCCCCTTTAAATTGTTAGATAAATCTTATCATCAAATCCAGGCAACCCTGATCAGTAGTAAAATATGCCCCTTTAAATTGTTAGACAAATATTATCATCAAACATCCAGGCAAACCCCGATCAGTAGTTCGGCCTGATCAGACAGAATCAATGAATCAAATGCCTTCCTTTAAATTGTTTAGACGAATTCTACCAGTCAATTGTTATCCCTTTAATTTCTTCAAATGCTTCAATTTGACTTCTGTTCCTTTAGGCTTGTTGTTCAAGTGTCACTGTTGATCAACCTCTTCTGGTCCCTTTCAGTCATTGGCGCAATTTTTGGGCTGGCGCGGAACAGCGCGGTACTGATTCTGCCGCACTTTTGCTTTTCGGTTGGTCCAAAAGTTTATTTGCTTATTTTAGTACACTGCTGGTCAATGATTAATTAATGTAAGAGCGGTGATAGAAAAAAAATTAATTGGCAATTTGGATATTTAACTGTTATTCGTATCCGCTGACTTATCCCCCGACTGATAAGGCGGCACATATCCGCTGACTTGTCCTCCGACGATAAGGCGGCACATATCTGCTCGCTTATTCCCCAACTGAGACAATTTTAGGCTTTTCGTCCCCCCTGGCACAATTTCGACCCCTTTAGTTTCTTCTGCTGCCCTACCAAATCGTCAATCTGATCGTTCTGCTTCTGTCCTCTTCCTTTGCCCTGTCAATTGTCAATGCTTTTGGATGTGCCATTGTTGTGGCCATTTCGATCCCGATTGAATGGATTTTATTGAGGCGAATTCGACGAAAGGCATCGGCCGAGCGAATTTGGCAATGAAAGCAGAAAAAAAAACGGAAGCAATGGCGGATAAACAAAATGTGATTTTTAATAAGTGTCCTTCGCATTTTTCTGATAATATTTACAAAAAAATTGTTTTATCTTAGGCTTTTTTATTTTCAAATTCAACAAAATCCCGCAGTTTTAAAACGTCCACTTCTTTTTTGTCGGCTTTTCCCTTTTCGCCAAAAAATATAAAATTTTTTTATTTATTTATTTAATTGCGATAGGTAAAATATTTCATAATTATATGACATAAAGGAAATAGATGAAAACGATGGTCAATCACATTCTCTAATCGAGCTCAAAACTGGCACGCATTGAGGGCGGACATGAGAAGTATCCCTCCTCCGCTTGCAATTCGTAAATTCGCTTTGGGAATGGCCGTGCCGCTTTTATAGCGATGGCGGCCTCCTGTTCTATAAGTTCAATAAATCAGTGTACATTTGCATAACCCCTCGCTAAAAATGGCCAAAATGATAATGATTTGTTTTTGGTTTCATTAATGCTCCGAAGAAATGATCAGCGTGGGTTTTCGCTTTTTTTGGCCTGGGGTTTATTGAGTCACAGAAATGCCTGCATTTATTTGATGCCAGCAGCAAAACCGTGCTTTTATCTTACCAAAAAAGTGCTTTTGGTCGCCGAATCCAAAGGAATGGATCAATGCGGACGGAAGTGACAACTTTCGGCGTCCCTTTTTCGGCACCAGCACAATTTGCAATTCGCGACGTCGCGTGCCGTCTTCTTCCTCCAATCGCCGCAGGGAATTGTTGTTGGTTTCGTCGTAGTCGTTTTGCAGCAGTCGGACGAGCAAAAAGCCAAGCAAAAAGATGAGCACGAGACCGACCAAAGAGAGGAGAACGACTAAGGCGCAGAGAAGTCCGCTGGCATTGGCATGGAGCAGAGGCGGCACGAACAAATCGGCTAAAATGGCACAAAAAAGTTAAAAAAAAAGATCAAAGTGATCGGTCGGTCGACGGACCATCGAATGGCGCCATTTGGGCGATTGAATCTGATGAATGCGCCGCTTCATCCGTTGGAATGACTTCGCTGCTCTGTCTCATCATATTTTCTTCAGTTGATCCCCCCCATCCATCGATGAGAGCGGTTCGATTAACCCATCTGAATCAATGATTAATTATTACATATTATTTTATTATTTGATGACTGATTTAATTGGTTTAATCTCCACCGACCTGAAAAACACTTTTGTGCCTGGGGCTATCACTTTTTTGCTCATCGGCGAACTTTCTTCGCTTATTAGCCTCAGCCAAAATCGCGCAACTTTTTGAGTTGCGTCTTCGGTGTCCATTCTCCAAATGCGAAATTTCGTTCTTCGAACTCAGACTCGAAGAACAGAAAGCGGGCGGATGTTTGGCTTTGGCTTTGATTTGCTAATAATATTTTGGCTTTCTGTTCAATTTGCTGCGCTTAATCTCTCTCCGCCGCTTTTTTGCTCAATCTGCTGAATGACACAAACTATTTTTTAGCTTATAGCGGCGATAATCCTTTCGTTTAAAAAGTTAAGGAAAAAGAGAAAATGACTGCACGCTGAGACACCCAAACAAATTCCAAACCATCAGAAAATTATGCTTTTTAATTTTCTTAGGACTCATTCCGTCCAACACTAATCCTCCCCCACTCCACCCCCTCGTAAACATATTCCCCCCCCCCCCTCGTAAACTTACCCCTGCCCCCTTCTCGTATTATCCCCCCCTCTCGTTATTATCCCCCCCTCTCGTATTATCCCCCCCCCCCTCTCGTAAACTTATCCCCCCTTTCGTTATTATCCCCCCCTCTCGTTATTATCCCCCCCTCTCGTATTATCCCCCCCCCCTCTCGTAAACTTATCCCCCCTTTCGTTATTATCCCCCCCCCTCTCGTATTATCCCCCCCCCCCTCTCGTTATTATCCCCCCCCCCCTCCCCGCGGTGCCATCGAATTCCTTCGCACCCCCGGCCAAAATGCACAAAACATTATTACCGTCATCAGTCAATAAATCATTTGGCAGCGCGTTTTGAGTGGGAACAAGCTTCGTCAGTTTGCAAGAGAAAGAAGTGATGAAACAAAAGGAGACGGAAAGAATGGAAGGGAAGGAAATGAGAACGAATGCTAATTTAAGAGTGGGAAGCCAAGCCAAGCCAAGCAGTTCATTAAACGGACATAGAATAATGAAAAATTCACTTTCAATTGTGAAAAAGATTTGTATGTCACTCATGGGAAAAATATTGAAAACTAAAAAATTAATTTTCGAAAAAAATTAAGTTCGTCTCTTGGCACTCTCCCCCCGCATTTGCCCCCTCCTCCCCCCACATTTGCTCCCCTCCCCCCCCTCCCACCTTCATAGTTCACAATAATTGTCGCACCTTTTCTTCAATTGCATTCACTCACCAACAAATTTAACTTTCGCTCCGATGGAACTTTAAAAAGTGCATCCAAATTGAAGATGGAGTGAATTGAATTGGGTGCAATTGAACTGGATTGGCATGGGTTTTAATTGTTGCTGTTGCCAAATTGCCATCTTTTGAGGTTGAGGGAAGAAAATTGCCGAGAAGAAGATCCACCAAAAAGAAATTGCGCCAACTTTACAAAAGAGAAACGATGGATGGTTAAGGAAGGAATGGAGGGGAGGCGAAAGGGGAACAGGTTGCTGTTTTGATTGGATGAAAATGACTTTTTGGGAGTGTCCAAAAATTGAATTGACTTGAGAAGAGCGCGGCCTATAAAAGCGAAAATCGAAAGTGAGTTCCATCAAATCACTTTCATTCTTCGACAACATATTACCTACTTCACTTTCCTTCACTTTCCTCCCACAAAAATGTGTTCTCAAACTCAAATTGTCGCCGTTCTGTTCCTTGCCATGTTTTGTCTCTTCGCCGCTTCGATGCCGTCACAGCCAATGGAAGGCGCCTTTGAGTGGGTGCCATTTTAAGTTTAAATTAACCACTTTTTTTAAAATTTCACAGACACGGCGGACCACCCCAGCAGCAGGGTGAGTCAATGCGCTCCAAACGCTGGAGCCCCTATTACTACGGTGGTGCTTACGGTAACAGAATTTTATTAATTGGATTTAACATTGGCATAATCGCCTCCGTTGGAGGTTATTTTCGGGATTAGTGTACAAAGATCGATTTCAGGATTGGGCGGCGCCGGCGGCTACCCGTACGGTTCCTCCTACTACGCACATGCCGCCTACCCCTACTACGCTGGTTACTGGTGGTGAGGAGAGAGAGAGAGAGAGCAAACAGAGACGAAACGAAACGAAAAGCCGATTTGGATGATATTGACCAAAGCCAAATGCCACAAAAAGAAAAACTAACAAAGCAAAAAAGAATGGCATCGAAATTCCGATGAAAATAAAAGTGATTTATTCAAACTGTGCAAAAGAATGTCTAATTTCACTGGTCAATTACCATGGCACAACACAGTAATGAGTAATAATGTACGGCCAAAGGGAAGCATTTGGGGGAAAAATGCAAAAAATGTACATTAAGGTGCAAACTAAGCGGGCCAAAACGCATAAACCCCTTCAAACCCGAGTGACTTGAATGCCAATTTTCTTTAAACTTGACTATTTGGACGAAATTGCCATTAATTTGTCCAATCAAATGTGGCCATCGAAAACTTTAAATTGATTTTTTTCGACCGAATAGTTGTTGAACAGCTTACATGTTAGCTATTCGGACCTTTTGACCTGATTCCAACATTCAGTAATCGGGCTTGGGGTCGTTTGAAAGCCGACGTTTGGGCCTTAGCTTTTGTAGAATTTGGTTGCCGAATAAAAATTTATCTCCCAAAAACTTGGGCTGGTGACCAAACGACCAGACGCGCATCGTATATTTTTTTTGTGCTTTTTCGAATTCGGGCAATTCCACTTTGGGTCGAAAACGTTTCTGTACTCGGCATGAAAGGATGGCGCTTTAATGGCCCGATTGCCCATCTCAGCGCCTTTGCGCTTCTTTTATTCCTTTCTCTCCTCACTCTTTCTGTTGTTTCTGATTCTCTTTCTTGCATTGAATGTATATACATGTTCATAAGCAGGTGTCATGCTTTTCGTTGTTGGCAAAATAATAAAGCCAAATGCCACCAAAAACATCCGATTGATTAATAAATACATGCAAAATTCAATAAAGCAAAAATAAATTAATCGAAAGAAAACGATGATCATTGATCACTATGTACATATTACTAACTTTTTTCACATTTTATATATGTTATTTACTCATTTTCCTAAAATAAAATAATTTTTAAGTAAATTTTATCGCCCGAAGGCTTTCAAAGTTTCTAAAAATTTGTTCTTACAAATTGTTTCATTTGCGACAATTCAAATCAATGCGTGTTGATTAATTTCCCTTTTTTTCAACGATCGATGACCTTTGTCTGTGCGTTATTTTAACGAAATTGATGGAGAGCCAAGAACACTACAGCCCAAGCGCACTCATTTTATCAGAAAGTAAAATTAAAAAATGATTGGATTAAATTGTACAATAATTGAATGAATTGACTGACTTATCGCTTCATTCATTTCATTGGCATCAGTCATTTTTCTGTTATCCATTCAATCGAATCCATTTTCAGCTTCTGCCCGGCCCATGAGCAGCTTTCTGCAAAATTTGTCCTCCTCCCCCCAAATGGAAGTTTACAAATTTCACAAAACTTTCCCTTCTGCCGTCAATTCGTCGTCGCCACCGCCGTCCTTCTTCAAATTGCCTTTGTGAGTTTTCCCAACATTTGCTTTGCTTATCATTTCCATTGAATTGCTTTTTTCTTCTTCATTAATGCCTATCGATTGTTTTTTCTTTGAATAGACAAAATGCAATTCAATTCACCGCTTACGCCCCAATTTAGCTTCTTAAAATCGAAAAAATTAATTGTCAGTGATTTTCGGAAGTTTTCTTACATCTTTTTAAATTGAGCACTTCTCATTTCCCCTCAAATTAAGAAACCTTTTCTGCCCCTAATAATTGCGCCTTTCTTTTTGTGCCCATTGACTTTTTAATATTACAATTTTTTGTGGCGTTGGCATTTGCCAGGGCAACCAAAACTTTGTTTAATTAACTGACACGCTTTTGCACAAGACTTTTTCGTATTTTGAAATGTCCGTTCGATGCCACCAATTAAAATTTACTTCCCTGACGATATTTGCATTATTTCTTCCCATTGGTCTTCCTCGTCTATGAATCCAAATTACATTGATTCAGTATTAACCGGGATATTTCAACTCTGATCACGTTACGTTCTTTTGCAGACCTTTTGAGGGTATGGGCGACGATCAGTCGGCGCCCGTCACATTTTCGAGTTCCCCGCCCCACGTGAGGAGCGGCGCCAGCCTCGTCGATTTTTACATTGGACTTGGATTGGCCATCGGTTCGAGTCTTTTCATCGGCTCGTCATTCATCATCAAGAAGAAGGCACTGATAAAACTAGCTGGGTCAGCAGAATACAATCAGAGAGCATCACAAGGAGGCTATGGCTATCTGAAGGAATGGCTTTGGTAATTAATCACTTAAGAAAGAGTTGTTTAAAATGCGGAGCTTTTGATGACCAATTTGAATGCGATTCGCAGTAATGTCATTCATTTTAGGTGGATGGGAGTAATCACAATGGGAGTTGGCGAGGCCTGTAATTTCGCTGCCTATGCCTTTGCGCCAGCGAGTTTAGTGACTCCGATGGGAGCTTTGGTGAGTGAGTTTTTTTTTTTAATTTTCCGGGACTAGTAAACAAACATTGGTGAGGACAGGGGGAGGGGGGGGGGGGCTACGTAGAAAAGGTTTTAATCCATGCAGCCTCGGCGGTCTTTTTTTTTTTTTGGCTCTCACCAGCATTAGATTTTCTATGTCTTTTCATAAATTTTTGTTTTATTTTTTTTTTGATTTTCAATTCATGTGGAGAAGTGTCCACATTCAGCTCCAGTTGCCTCCCCCCCCCCCCCCCCCCCGAAAAAGGTTTACTGGTTATTGGCTTGGCTGGGAGTGATTTTCTTAGCAAAATTATTATTTATTATTTTCTGAGTTTATTTTTCAGAGTGTCCTCGTCACCGCCGTTCTTTCTTCAAAACTGTTGAAGGAGCGGCTGAATTTGCTTGGCAAAATTGGCTGTGCCATTTGTCTGCTTGGCTCCACTTCCATTGTCATTCACTCACCCAAAGAGGAGGAAGTGTCCACAATGGCTGAATTAGCTGAGAAAATGAAAGCATCCGGTACCTTTTCACAAATTTCATGGCTTCCGCCAACTCAATTTCTGAGACCCTCAAAAATGTAAACAAAACCTAATAGGGAAAACATATATAAGATCAAGAAATCAGTTAACAAATCCATGGCTCGCGCTGTATATACCAAATTTCGACAATAACAGTCGAAACGCCGCCGGGTGACTTTTTGGTCATAGTTTTTTTTCGTAAACCAGTTTTTTGTAAGTTTGTTCATTCGAAATCGTTCTAAAGTTTCTTACTTAAAAATACGCAAAAGATAAGCAATTAAAAGGCATCCAAGAAAAAAATTCAACAAAAAAAAACACTTTTTGGAAAATAATAAATCACGAAATGTTTTACGCTTTGCATATAACCTTTTGATAGAAACCAAATTATAGAATTGGTCGACTAGTTATGACCAAAGTTCGACTGATGGTTTACGCTTTGCATATAACCTTTTGATAGAAACCAAATTATAGAATTGGTCGACTAGTTATGACCAAAGTTCGACTGATGGTGTTTTATCTGATCCGCTCTATAGACCCGAGGTTTTGAGGCTATGGCGGGGGTAGGTTTGCTTTTGTCCCCTCGGAGTTTTCTCCGCCCCTTTCATTTTTACGTACCGTACCATCCATTTCTTTTTTTTTCTGGCCTTTTCAGTGTTTATTCTGTACGTGGCCCTCGTCCTTCTGCTCACTTTTGTTTTGGTCGTTTACGTGGCCCCCCGCTACGGCCACACCAACATTTTGGTGTACATCGCCGTCTGCTCTTTGGTCGGCTCTCTGTCAGTGATTTCGGTCAAAGGGTTAGGATTGGCCATCAAAGAGAGCATAACCACGGAGGAACAATTCACAAATTGGTGAGACAAAGGGAGACCGATGCCCTCTGTTCAGCGTTTATTTCAATTCGAATATTGTACAATATATTAGTTTAAAAGGACCTACGATTTTTTAAATTGCCTTTTGTCCATTTTCTATTTTTAGCCTTATTTTAAATCATGATTTTGTCAGGCTTACTTGGTTTTGGCTATTGGCTGTTCTCGGCTGCATTTCCATCCAATTAGTTTATCTCAACAAAGCGTTGGACATTTACAACACTTCAATGGTATGACCTCCCTCTCCTTTTTATGAATGCCTTTTTACAAAAACAATCACTAAAAAAATTGCAAGAAAAACGGCGACTTTCCCATTAGTTTTAGGGGATTTTTTAACCTAAAAATGCTTAAGGTGACTCCCATTTACTACGTGTTCTTTACTAGTTTCGTCATTTTGGCCAGTTCCATTTTGTGAGTCTTTTCATTGCGTTGATTTTGTCGTTTTGTTCAATTTTCTTCAGGTACAAAGAATGGGCTTGTTTGGGCGCGAGTGATGTGATCGGAAATGTGATCGGTTTCCTCACGACAGTGATCGGCATTTTTCAGGTTACCATTTGGGAATTGCCAAACCTAATTCTAATGCCATTTTTGTTGCCTTTTTTCCTCCAAATTGAATTTGGCACTTTCAGATGCAATTGTTCCGAGACATCGAAATTGGCTCTCTGAAACGGTTTCGCCTTCTCTGCACGATGGACAGTCGCAGTACGACGAACAGCAGCAGTCATATTTCGGGGCTCGACGACGCGTGAAATGAAATGATTGATGAATCATAGAATCGCCCATTGCCATAAATAACCCATCTCTGAATTACGAACATCGCGTGGGAAAAGGGCATAACTAAAAAATGTCGATGGATTGGGGGAGGGCACTCGGAAACAGGTGCTGTTGTGACAGCAGTGAACAACACGGGACCAGATTGTTAGGTAAAACAAAGATAATCCATAGTAATGTTTGGATTTCGCCTTCTAGCAGGGACGTATCCAGGATTTGGGTCTTGTGAGGAGTGGCTATTTTATATCCTGAGAGGGATTTTGCCTGGAGAAATCCAAAAATCCTTTATTGGGCGTGCCTTTTTATGAGGGGCTTTTTGGTCTTTGGGTGACGTGAGTACCCCACCCCCCCCCGCACTCCATTTGTGTTATGCCATGCCCTCTCCCAGCATTTCCATATCATCATTTGAACAGTTCTATATTAAACGAATTCAAATTAAAATTGACGAGATTTCTTTGTTCACATAATCACTCCTTGTAAATTTTCCCTTCCTTTATTTCCAAAATAATCGAAGTTCTGCCGCTGTCTGTGTTTGTTTGTTCCCAACATTTTAAAATGTATATTTATTCATGTTTTTCAAACACATTACATACAAACGTCAAAAGATTCGTATTCTTCTTGAATGGGTAATGAAAGTAATTACCAAGGTTAAATCTGATTGCCATATCAAATTTAATTTCGAGGTCGATGAGGCGAAAGTTTGCCGAACGGTTCATTATTTAATCGGAAAGACTAGATGAGGAGGAACGATATTTGGTAGAAAGTCACAAATTATGGTGTAACTGGACAAATTTATTTGATAACTCCCGAACAGAGTTATGTAATTAAAAATGGCATGAATTGAGATTTCGACAGAAAAATGCTAAAAAATTTGCAAGGCATTTCCTGGCTTTGCATTTCCTTTCCCGCACAGTTTTAGGGGCGGCGCGGACGCCATCCCCCACACTCAAAAATTGTGCTGTCCATCATCCCCAACGCGGGGATATGGCACGGTTCAGCCTACCACGAAAGTGCAATGGGTAAGCCTCGCCGTGGACTACCGGCCTTGGTGATCGCCGGTAGGTCCCAGCCAAGTAAGTTGACAGAGCAGCGAAGGTATAATAATTCAATGACTTAAAAAATAATTTTTCGATGGGGTGTATTAAAAGAGAGACAGAGAAACATTTCAATGCTTTCTCTCATTTCTGTCTCTTTTCTTTTTCTCCACTTTCTCTCTCTCGCCTTTTTCTTTCTCTCTTACTCTCTCTGTTACTAGTGTTTTGAGAAAGAATTTAAGGCAGAGAACACAAAATAATTATAGTCAGGACCCGAGTAAGAATAATTTAATTTTATCCTTTCTCTCGGGCATTTTTAAACCTAAAATTAAATCTAACAAATAATTGAAATTAAGATGTAACTTATTATTCTCTATAAAAATATTGTGCAGCAGATGACCGACCATATGGCAGTGAACAATTTTGTTAGAGGTGGGGTTTATTTGAGGGGGGGGGGTGTAAAATAGGAAGTACGGTACTTAAGAAAAAATAGATTTCATCCGCCGCATGAGACAAGGGCGCTATGCGATTTCGTTAGTGAAAATAATTTAAAAAATCCAAACGCTTAAGTGCCGATTAATTAGTGTACAAAACTGAATTGTCAGGCGATAAAGCATTTGTAGCACAATGCTTGCAAAATGTAATTCGAATAAATTGGCTGCTTTTGTGCAGAATATGCGTCTTCGCATAAGCTGTTTATTATTTAAATTTAATTTTTAAAAATACATAACCTTAAATTTAAGTAGTTAACAAAAAGAGTTAGGTAAATGAATTCTCTCTCCTTTACTGACGAAAATTGCCGAATTGCACTGTTTATTTAAATAGTCAAAAATAATTGCGTTTCTCTTTATTCATCTTTAATTATTAGTATACCAAACGGATAATGCAAAATTAAAAAAAGGAACGAAAGAAGCAGCCAATCAAATGAAGAAGGTTGACGCAATGAAATGAAGGGTGAACAACAGAGCAAAAATAATTGTGTGAAGCACGACGACGAAGCAACAAAAATGGGGGGCAAAAGAAAGGCAAATGGTTACTGTAGGACAAAGAAGAAGGGACGGGGCGAATAGTTACGGTAGTATTAAGGGACGGTAATAATCGCTCGGCCCCTCCGCCCGTGGCGCCATTAGCCGCCGCGCCATTAGCTTCTTTGTGCGTCCGATCAGAAGTTTTGCCGCTGCGGCTGCTGGTGGGAGGAGGAGGATGACTGCTGTTGGTGCCGTTCTTCCCGCTGCTGCTGCTGTTGGTGCCGTTCTTCCCGCTGCTGCTGCTGTTGGTGCCGTTCTCGCGCTGCGTAAAAGCCGCCGGCGGCGGTGACAGCGGCGAGTTGCTGTTGCTGCTGGAGGTCGCCACCGCTGTGCAGAAACAATTGGCCCAGTGATTGGGACGGCGAAATGCGAGGGAACGATCGGCTGAGACAATCGACACCCAAATGACGGAAAGAAGCAAAATGAGTGATCTGAAAAGGGATAAGGGACGGATATTGGACCGCCAAAAAAGGAGAGATAGAGAGAGACCAAGATAGAGGAGAGGAAAAGAAAGAGAGTAAAGGGAGAAGGGACATTGGACCGCCAAAAAAGGAGAGATAGATAGAGACAAAGATAGAGAAGAGGAAATTAAAAGCACCTGAGAGACGATACGAGAAAGTTTGGATGGCTGGAGAATGGTGCCAGCAGAGCAACAATGGTCTTTGAGCGCGTTTATGTACGTGCTGTGAAAACGGTCGATGTTCGCTTGGAAACGGTCGATGGTCGCTTGGGTGACGAAAGAGGCAATGTCTGATTGGAATGAGAATTTAATGAATGATGATTGATGATCATCGATCAACGAGGGCCTTTGATCAGAAATGGAATTCTGAGTCCCTTTGAATATGTAAAGGGACTTACTCGGGCCAACTTGGAACAGCAGAAGGACCAGCAGAGAGGCCAAACAGACCACGTCCCAATCGACCAATTGACGGAATGCCTGTGCCGAAGAAGTGACCGCGACGAACCACGGCCGCCACTCTGCCGGAAGCTCATCCAAAGTGCAGCAAATGCCACCCTCCAAAAAGACGTCCTCGGAAGCCCGGGAATTCCTTGAAAAAGTTCGGTACTCTTTAACAGAACCCAAATTCAGACTTAAGTTCGGTCCAACGGAACGCTTGGCGAACAGCAAACATTGGGAAGAAATTATGGAGGACGAGCATGCGCAATTCGAATTCGCTTATTTCGTTAATGTCGGGCACTCGACTCGCGAAATGGTAAATGCTTTGCAGTTCCAAGTCGATCAGAGAACAGAGTTCGGAGAGTGATGGACTCTTCTATTGTTTTAGTTGGGATGAGATTATTGGGGGAGAGAATGTTTTGTGACAGAATTGGGCATTCTCTAGCATTAATTCGCATTATTTAAAAGTGCCGGCTCACATTTTGACGGGATCCGGTGTGGAACGGAGAATGGCATTCGGTGAAAGCCTTAAAAATCCGATCAGATTCGGCATCACAAACTGATCGATCACCTTGGCGATGATGGTCAATATGGGCAACGGCGGACTTGGCGCCGGCTCTGGTTGCATTCCGCCACCCATTCCAATTGCCATTGCAGAACCGAGCAACCCTCCGCCAGTCCCCCCACAGGAACTTTTCACCTTTGAAGGCAACCGACCCCGACGCCCCTGGAGACTGCCGTAACGCACAATCTCGCGCACCATGCCAACCTCCAAACACTTCTGGAAGCGACAATATTGGCACCTGTCAAAGATATTCCAGAGTCAATTGCCAATGTTGGGCTGACCTGGAGCGATAACGTTTATCGATTTGGCAGTTTTTGTTGCCAGCTGAAAGAAATCCGATTAAAATTAATCGATTCGTTCGATGGATGATCGATCATCTGCTTCTGTAACTCACCACAAACATATTGCGACTTCTTTTGCACTGTCCGTTTAAAAAAGCCTTTACATCCTTCGCAAGTCAATGCGCCGTAGTGCTGACTAAAATCCGAATTAAGATGAGAAAGGGTCCAATCGATCATTGGCATTTGTTAGGTTTTAAATGATTGGCGTAGAAATGCCCTCGGCGGAGCATGCCATTCCCTTCCCAAGTTTGCCTTTCACACACCAAATCGCATAATCGTTGCAAACAGCGCACAGTTTGGGTTCTTCTTGCAGTTGTCCCTCTTCCATTCCCCCCGGGTGATTGGAAGTGATTGGCGAGTCGGCGGGGGAGGCTGAGGAAATAGCGCCGGAGGCGGAATTCTGATGTTGGGCGATGAAAGATGAAGCACTTGCGGATGAGAGGACGGCAGGGAAAGAGATCGGACGAGTGAGGGACGAAGAGTGAACACCGCTGGAGGGGGCACTCATTACAGCCTGAAGAGACTGAGGGGGCACCGGGAAGGAGAACTGCTGCTGGGAGTCGGTTGAAAAAATGCTGAAGAAAATGGGGGTTAGTCGACAGGGAGGGGAGGGATTGGTTGAAAGGGGAGGGACCAACTTGAAGCCGCGCATCAGATTGGCAGCCGATTGGGCGAAAGGATGAGACGAGGGGATAAAGCTGTTGCTGACAGTGCCCAGGGAGGAGCCGCTTCCGAGTTGATGCGTGGCGGACGTCGTGATGGGAGGACAGCTGAAGATTGGATCAACACGAATGAGACAAATCACCACCCGGCCCCTTTCCCTCCCCCGGCTTCTCTCCCCCCCCCCCCCCCCCCCCCCCCCCCCCCCCCCCCCCCCCCCCCCCCCCCCCCCCCGGCTCCTCTCCCCTCCCTCGGCTTCTCTCCCCCCCGGCCCCTCTCCCTCCCTCGGCTTCTCTCCCCCCCGGCCCCTCTCCCTCCCTCGGCTTCTCTCCCCTCCGGCCCCTCTCCCTCCCTCGGCTTCTCTCCCCTCCGGCCCCTCTCCCTCCCTCGGCTTCTCTCCCCCGTCCCCTCTCCCCTGCCCCCTCTCCCACCGGCAGTTGCCTCCCATTATTTACCTGCCAAGCGAAGTGCCAAACTGTTGTTGATAAATAGAGGACAACTTTGGCGAATTGTGCGCAAAGGCGGGCGAGACGAACTGTTGTGGTGGGAACTGATCGGACGGCATTTGTATTGTGGACAATGATGCAGAAGAGGAGGAAGAGGAATGGAAGTCGATGCTGAATAATAATGTGAAAATGAATGGATCAATGGGGAGAGGAAGCTTCTGCTGGAGGAAAAACGGCAGAGACAGACGAAAGGCAAAGAAAGAGAGTGGAGAGAGGGAGAGAGAGAGAGAGAGAGTATGATTCCCCTCCTCCCCCCCCCCTCCCTTACATTTTATGTATCATACGGTAGATAACGCAAAAAGTGAATAATTGTCTCTCTTTCTCACCACCTCACTCTCTTTCACCACCTCACTCTCTCTCTCTCACCCCCTTCCTTTCCTCATTATCTCTCCAAATTTTGCCCATCACTCTCGACTGTACCGTTGAGTTGCTTGTTAAACGAAATCACCGCTGTTTTGTTACCCCTCACGCTTCTTCCTTCAACTGACCTTTTCAACAGCATTTGAGCAGGATTTGCGGTTGATGGCGCGAACAGACTGCGATAAGCGGGCAATTGGTCAAAAGAAGCCGTTGGGGCTACGGTATGAGCGGAGGTGGAGGGCCCCTCGGGCGACATTTCCTGCGGCTCGGTTTCGCGCTTCACGGCTTTGTCCAAGTGCAGAGGAACGGCGGCGGCGGAGGAGCCCTGAATTTCCATTGGCCCAGCAGTAGCGGCGGTCTGATGCGCGAGTTGCTGCTGATCACACGCTTTTCGCTGTTGCTAAATGTTTATCAATTTTTTTAATATGATAAAAAAACAAAAGATTAAAGAACATTTTGGCAATTTAATGCCGCGGGCAAAAGATGCGCAAATGAATGAAAAAAAACGGATTTAAAGCGATATCGTCGACAGATACAATGTACAAAATAGAAAGGTCCCTTCCCCCGTCAATGCCTCATTTATTTTTGTATTCCTTTACATAATCCAAATGAAATAGCTAACTAAACACCATTTAAGCCTAAGTAGGTATGAACATTCGAATGATCGAAAAACAAATAAATTATGAAAACACAAAAGTGAAAATGGCAAATGCTAAAAGTGCCCGGGGGGAAAAGCAATGACAGAGGAAGAAGAAGCGGCGAGGCAAGCAAGTTGTTTCCAACTATGAACTCGGATTAGATATGCCCGCAAAATGCCGCCAAATGCTCGGGTTTAGTCAACGCGAGGTGCTTCCCGGAGGACGTCATCAGAAAGGGGGGGGGGGGGGGGGGGGGGGAGGGTGGGGGCATTAATTCATTTACCCCAGGGGGGGGGGGGGGGGGCGGGATTGTTTGCAATTCCCCCAAAGGGCCTTTTTTTTTTTT
>JAKKIK010000711.1:0-24764 GCA_024500135.1 Heterodera carotae | reverse complement strand
TCCGACCCCCGGTTTTCGGTTTCGGTTTTTAGCCCAAAAAACCCGGTTTTCGGTTTCGGTTTCGGTTCGGTTAACCGACCGTGGACAACCCTAATTTAAAAATTTTACCTTATTATTGTTACTGGTGTATTAAAAAAAAAGGTTTTTTATCATTAATGTCGTTAAGTAAACACTTTAAGGGGTATTTATGAAACCGCAAATTAAAAAGCCAAGAACAATCGGAAGACCTCTGGTTGGGTTGTGACTAAGCTCTGCTTTAGCCTTGGTTAGGCAGAAACTAAGCCCTCGTTAGGCTGAGCCTATTCCCAAGCCCAGCTCAAGGCTTGTTACATTTATTTAACTATTTGAGAAAATAGCCGATAATTTTTTGAAAAAATATTTAAGAAAATTAGCGAAAAACTTTTTTACTAAAATCACATTTTTTCTGGCGTCGTATCTCTGACACAACAAATCACTTGATCTCATAAAGATTTGACTAAAGTAGCCTCCGTTTTGTCACCGAGTTTCTTTTTCCATGCATAAATTGTATTGAAATTGATGCCAAATTTTGTTGAAATTTTTTTTTGAAATTCCTTCCATTCTTTGGCCGAGTGTTGGCCCTTTTGCTTATATTTCCTTACCATTTTATCATATTTATGTACAATTTCAATTTTTTCGTTGGTATCCTTTTGATTTACAACGATTGTTTCAAATTTCTTCATCCATTTTGAAATTGTCCAATGACTGACACCAATTTTCTTTGTAGTTTCAGCTCTAAATTGGCACCATTCATTATGTGAATGTTTTCCTTTTTTCATAAATTCTTTTTTCATTTTAATATATTTGTCAACAATTTGTCGTTGTTCCTTCATTGGATACATTCCTTTTTCACTTATCGCTAATTCCTTTTTCCATGCAAATATTTTATTTCGACTAATATTCAATTTTTTTGCTATTCTTTGTTCTATTTGATTCCATTCTTTTGGCGTATGTTTCCCTTTTTGCTTATAAGTTTTTCTCATTTCATGGAATTTTTAGATAATTTCCTTTTTTCGCTGATCAGTTACAATAATCCGATCATTCTGATCACCATGGCCAATATATATTCCACCTAATTCATCAGTCTGATCACCATTTTGTGCCGTTTCAACATCTTCGTTCTCGGCATTGCCTTGATTTTCGTCCTCAAACATTTCGTCGAATTGATGCCGCAGTTTTTCATGCCAAAATCGTTGATTTTGCTGATCAGTTTGGTCAATTTGTCCTTTGTCCCAACCTTCGCCAAAGATTTGATCAAATGTCTTTGATGACTGTAATTTCCCCGATTCCGTCTGGTCTATTGAGAATTTAGCAATAAATACTAAAAGACAGAACAGCTTCAATTTCAATGTCATTTTTAATAATTGAATAGAAATATATTTTGCTAAATATTTTTACTTTTCTAAAAAATGCAATTTTATTCACAAGAATACAGTTATATATTAACAAAAAAGCAACATTGATTAAAAATAAGAAATTATAATATAGGAAAAAACGTAAAAATATTTATACATATAAAATCAATTCATTGATTGACAAATTATTATGTACAATTCAAAAAATTCACAAATGAATGAAGTTTTTAGCCTAGGAAAGATCCGGATTTGCTAAAATAATTAAATAAATACGACTATTTAATAGGGTTGCAACCTGATTGTTGGGGACAAAAATCCTCGGCCAAATTTATCCAGGTTGGCTGGGAAATTCTAAAAATATCGGCGATGAATTTTTATAAAAAATGAAAAAAGGAATAAATGTTTCAAAAATCCAGAAAGGCATTTGTTTTAAAATTATGAAGTTTCATCTTAAAATACAAAAGATAGATTTTTTACTAGGTCCTTTCAACAACTTATTAAGTTTTACAAAATTAAAAATTCTTTTTAGAAATGAAAATTTCAGAGAAATGTAAAAAAACCCCAAACTTTGCAATCAAAAAATATCACACAGAACGGGATTTAAAAACCGGGACCTTTCACCAAAACAGGGACCGGGACTTAAGGTCCGAGACCGGGACCCAGTTTTATAACTGGGACCGGCACAAACCATGACATTTTGATTATTTTTTGAATAATTTAAACCAATTTTCGTTAAATAAAAATTTCAATAAAAATTGTCGCTTATTTTCGTCTTCATTCAATTTAAAACAGGACTAGCATGGTATAAGCCAATTACCAAGTGTAAACATATACCTAAGTAATTTCTAGCACATTGGACAACGGGCAGGTTTTGTCCCATAAAGATAATGATGAGTTAGTAACGGCCGCTGTGTCCTAAAAATAATGAATAAAATATGGAACAATTCCAGGGTTCGTAATATGTATTTGCAAAATTTGAGTTCTTCAGGAACCCCGAAAAATGCTGGATTAAGGTGATCCAACAAGTTCTAAACTTTTTCAAACTATAGCTTTTGAGGCGTGCTACAAATTCGTTTTCCTGGTTGCATTTGTTGACATATACATATAACAATTCTTGACTTTAGAGACTGTTTTTTTTGGTGGGGGGGACAGGGACGTATACAGGATATTGGTCTGGGGGGGGGGGTACCGAAAAGTCAATTCTTAGGGGTGTACTTTAGAAGTTTTCGCCCGACCCGAACGACCTTTTTTTTTGCTCCCGCGACCATCCGAAAATTTTTGGAGCTGTGAGTTTCGGCAGTGCCGATAGGCGCCGCCGAGAAAATTAATTTTGAAAAATATAGCCATGTTTCTTAAGAAAAATAAGGCCTAAATGAGAGGAAGTTTGGGCGAAAATGACCCATAATAATCAGTAACATGGAAAGGATTTTAACCTGAAGTTCGGTCGCACAGACCACTAAGACAAATTGCTAGTGGGAGGTTTTTTGAATAGTTTAATGAAATTAGTTAAGAAAATGTTCAAATTTTCCTTTATCTTTATCTTTTTTTACTAATTCCCTTCCCCTTAATGGAGAAAAATTTTGTTATCTGGGGGCCTTGGGGGGGATACCAACTCTTTTTTTCCCTTACCGAGGGAGGTCTTGGGGGGGGGGGGTACGGGGGAGGGAGTTACTGCGGTGTAGCAAATAAACGCCGTCGGGAAAAATTTTGGAAAAATAATGAAATTTTAAGGGAAATTAATTAGTTAAAAAACAAAGCCACTACATAGGTATAGTTGGTCTTATGAATAGGGTTGTCGGTTTGAAACCGAACCGAACCGAAAAACCGAGAAAATTCGGTTTTGGTTATCGGTGTTCGGTTCGGTTTTCGCTTAACCGAATCAGTCGGTTTCGGTTTAACATGCACTGGTAGGAATGGGGATTTGAATGCAAAAGTTGAAAGATAAAGTGGAGGAAAGAGAATTTATATTATAATTACGAGCACAATAATGAATTATCAATGGCCGAGTGGTTTGTGTTGTATTTATTACTGATATGGTTGGAATGGGTTCGAATCCCTCTTATTGTAAAATTATTTTTATGATTTTACCCTCAATTTTGGAGGAAATAAATACTTAATATTAAATTTCTTTCATTTGTAAAAATCTTTTCGACTTTTAAATTTTTTGAGATATACTCCACATATAATTTATTTTTAAAATTGGGTTGTATAAAGATTATGGGCCATTTTAATAACAAAATTTCATAAGAAACCTAGCTAAATTCTCAAATTTTCCCGGCGGCGCCTATCGGCATTGTCCCTTCACATAATTCGCAGTGTATTTTCAAATTAAAATAAACTTTCAAGGAAATTCGGACGTTTTTTGATGTTTTTTGTGGCTAATTTTACTTAACAAGCTCGCTAAAAATGTCAAAATCGGCGCCTATCGGCACCGATGGGCCTCCTCCCGTTCTCCAATTTAATTAGGGTTTACCTATGCTCCCCTGTTTAAATTGATTTAAGACCAATGCGATTACGATTTTTTATTAGAAATATTGATTTTTAACAAAATTTGATCAAATTTTACAAAAAGGTTCGGTTTCGGTTAACCGAATCAGTCAGTTTCGGTTCGGTTAACCGAATCGGCCGGTTTCGGTTAACGGTTCGGTTAACCGAGAAGGCCGTTTTCGATTTCGGTCGGTTCGGTTTCAACCCTATTTATGAATCAATGAATGAAATTTATGCCAAAAATGGAAAGGAAAATCGGCAACAAGGAATTCTCATGAAAAATAATTCCCAAAAAAAAAGAATCCACGATTCTTAATTGCTCCTGCGCTTTCGTCTCCACGCACCATGTCTAGCGTTGATGGCGTAATTTTTGAAAATCTATAGAATTAAGGAACAAAAATTTAAAAAAAACAAACAATTATTATATGAATTTATGCCGAATATTCTCACTTTTGTAGCAGTTTTATTTTGAAACCGAAACAGAATTAGTTAATCAACAAAGGGCGGATTTATATATTTTTTTTTCTTCAAAATGAACAAACTTTTTAGCAACTATTATCGTAACTATTTTGTCCATTTTTTGTAATTATAGTTTGCAATTTTTTTTGGCACTTTACCCGTTTTTTTAGCAATTGTTTTCTTAGGGAATTTTTTTAATGATTTTTGCCGATTTTACTAAAAATGCACCACTAGAAAATGATTCTTCCAAAATTCAAAAAGTGCACCTCTTAAAATTAATTGTCCGAAATTCAAATTTTGCACCTTTTAGAAACTATTTTACCAACTAAATTTTGGGTTGTTTATCTAAATTTACTATTTTTAAGGCAAATACTTTGTAATCATAACTATACCTGCTAACAAAATTGCTTGCATTGCCGGGTCGTCTTCTTCTTCATCTGAAAACGTTTTAATACCAATAAAATTGTGCAAAAAAAATTGGGAAAACATTTAAAATTTCATTTGCCATTTCGATTTTCGCAAATATTATTTCTTAAAAAAGAAGAGAACCATAGAACTGCGTCAGCACGTCATCAGATACATAATCTGTGCTTGTTGAAGAGAATTTACAATTAATTCATTATTAATAAATTCATATTTTTTTAATCAAAATACTGTTAAAAGTAGTGTAATTAACCTCCCATTAATTCGCTAGCATCTTCCCATTCAGCACCATTTTGACCTAAAGCAGTTTAAGGTCAGGGCAATATTTTTAGTTTGAAAATTTTAGAGATTACGGCCCTTAAACACTAAGCAATTTCGTAAAATTTTTGGACGTTTTTGATTTTGCCTCACTTTTCAAAATATGTCAATTTTTTCGTCTCTTTTTATAGAAAGAAATTTGAAGGCGGATTTATTAGAGCGGATAGATTTGTTTTAAACCATTTTTTAGTGATTTACTCAAAATTGGTGATTTTTGATCAGTCAGTCCTCAGTTAAAAACCACTAACTTTCACATATTTTTGAAAAAATCTTTGTACCCGTCAATAAATCCCCGGTATTATTTTGGAAAACACTCATCCTGTGTAAATATTGTATTTATAAATTATTTCTTGTAAAACTCACCAGTAATCAAATGGCTGTAATCTGGCCATTCTCCTGCGTCTGAAAACATTGGTACATACCAGGGATGAAACCGGATGGCAAAAATGAAAGTCCGGAATTCCGGAAAATCAGGAATCCGGAATTTTTTTCAATCAATAAAATCGATAATTCTTAAAAAATTTCTTAAATTTTGCCTTACTTTTCTAAAAGTGTTAATTTTTTGCCTTTTTTAAATAAAATTTTATAGGCGTATATATTAGAGCGGAGGGATTTTTTTTAGCCTTTTTAATCAATAATTGTACAAAAATGAAGGTTTTGGGTCAATATCTAGTCAAAAATCGCTTAAAATCCCACCAATTTTTGAAAAAATTCTCTATTTCCTCTAATAGTACCCCACGGGGTATTATTAAAAAATTCCGGAAAAGTCCGGAATTTTTCGAAAAAAGTCCGGAATCCGGTTCCATCCCTGGTACAACAGTATTGTATTAAATACTATTAAATAATGTATCAACAAATTATTATTATTAATATTTATATATAACCAAGTTTGATGAAATGGTTAGGTTATAAAAAAGTTATACAACAAAAACTTGGTTCGGATTCTCCAAAGTTGCAATTTTACGAAACGCGCAAAGTGGCAGTTTTTTAGTAAAGATCAGATTGCCCCCTTTTGAGTTTTTCAGAATTTTGAGAGAATTCGATAAAAATTTGAAAGATTTAAGTTTTTCAGTGTTCGCAAAATTTTGGCTTAAATAAATCAATTTTTGACTTTCTTTCACTTAAAATGTCACTATTTCTTTCAAAATTTTTCTCGGCGGCGCCTATCGGCACCGCCGCCCAACTCCTGATAAAATGCTGATCAAAAATGGGCCCAAATTTCAAGGATCTAAGCGAAACCGGATGTAAATCAAACTTCTCAAATTTGAACAATTTTTTTAATGCCGCCTTTTTTAATCTTGATTAAATTTCAGCGCAACGTATTTTTAAAAATTCAAATTTGTGAAAATTATAGCATTAAGATGTTTCAAATCTAAGACTCGAACTTAAATCAATTTCCGCTGGCTGGAACCAATAGCATAATCCATTAGGCCACTCTTCAGATAAAGTAATTTTTCCCGAATTACCATATTTGTATTATATGTTGTAACCGATTTGCAAAATCACCCGATTCTAATCGAGTAGCCCATTTGAAACCAAATAGTAGTCGCGGGTTACGCGATTTGGAACGATAGTCATACATTTGTAATAATTTTTTTTTTCTTTTACCAGCAGCAACAGGTGGTGATGAAGCTCGAGGTTGGAAGTGCCGCTGCGGCGCCTGTTTTGTTAAAAAAAAATAGTGAATTTTTAATCAATTTTGATAAAAAAAAACAAAAACTTTTCTCATCAAAAATCGATTATTATTATAAAGAATTTTCCATATCGTAGTCTATCGAAGACCTGCGGTTGTTGAGTGCGATGCGGTGGTGGAGCCTGGTTCGTTAAAAAAAATAAGAATTTTAAATAATAGTCACATTTAGACCCAATCTAATACCGTCATGAAGTTGGTTGAAACCCGACCTTTTGACAAAAATCGGAACCAAAAACTAGGCAAACTTTTGGAAAAAATTATCGCCCATTGGGTTTCTCAAGCGAAAATTCTTTCTATTGAATAACGCCAAAGGGTGCCCGGCGTTTTGGACACCAGAAAAATGGACACAAGCGGAAATTTGGACACCGAAGGTAAGTTGGACGCTGAAAAATTGGACACTAAAATTTTGTCTTAAAAACGAAAGAAAAAAAAATTAAACACATGGAAAACATTCGCAATTGGGATGGTTTACTGAAAGAAGTGATAACTTGAGTCGAATGCCCGATTTAATTTTATCAAAATCTTTGTCCACTGCCGAATTGTCGTGCCACGATTTAGCTTCCCAACTTTTCATACATATTTTATCATCATCATTCAATCATCGACCAAAAAGGATCGGATGATTTTTCTTACAGTGTCCATTTTTCGAGTGTCTAATTTTCCATCGGTGTCCAAATTTCTAATGTCCAGATTTCTGCTGTCCAAAACTCCGGGAGCCGGGTTAGGTAGGCAAGTTTATTGTAATGTCGGCAGACCTGCGGCTGTTGAGTGCGCTGCGTTGGCGGCGGCTGTTCCGAACAATTTAAATTAATGGATACATATTAAAATGTGGGCGTTACGCCAAAGTTTCCCCGACAAATTTGGGTTCGGGACTCTAAATTATTTCGACTTTTTTGTTCAAACTTGGATTCGGCACTAGAAATTAGGTAGAAAATCAGCGCCCTCCGTAAACGACCTTTATTAAAAGTTCCGGACTCGGTTAAAAAACTGGTTCAGGAAATCCGATTTGGTTCAAGTTTTTGCGAAAATTCACAGTCACGCTCAGCCCTAGTTTCCAAAATGCACATGGAATTCTTTTAGACTAGGGTTCTTCAAAATTTGGACCTTAACTTTTTTTCAAATTGAGTGATTCGAAAGCTTTATGTGTTTAGAAGTATTGCAGAGATTCGCCGGCAAAGAAAAAATGATAGCGCCCAAAACTTCAGCCTGGTGCGTTTTTTTTGGGGGGGGGGGCGTGCACTTCGGGGGGGGGGGGGGCATTTTGGGGTACATCCTAAACAAACAACCACCTGCTGAGGCAGCTGATTAGGGCGCGGTGGTGCCGGTGCGCCTTCACCAGGGGCAGTATATTCCACTGGTGTGTCGCAGCATGGGCATTTTTGTTTTGTTTTTAGAGAGAAACTAGAAAAATAAACAACATACTTACACATTGATGATTAGAGCCCGGTTTTTAGGTGCTAAAAATTCCAAAATAGGTACTAAAATAGGTGCCAAAAAATTGCAAAATAGGTGCCAAAAACCCCAAAAAGGCCAAAATAGGTGCGAAAGTAGGTGTTAAAAATTGGAAAAACCAAGGGTATTTACGCAAAAAAATCCTATTTAAGTCTCATTTTATTAATTTCGCCAGCATAGTTGCAAATTAAATACATTTCAAGGTATTCTGGCCAAAGTTTGCACTAGAGGAATTAAATCAAAAATTCACTAAATTTAATTTTAAAAAAATTAATTTTTTAAATTTTAATGAGACAAAAAGTTGAGTTGCTTAAAAATTCGAAAAATGCCAAAATAGGTTGTAAACTATTTTAGGTGCCAAAACGCCAAAATAGGTGTTTTTAGGTGCTAAAAAGTCGCTCTAAATCGAAAATTGTTCGGAGAAAATGCTATTTTTGGGCTTCTCTCATCATAACTAAGCCGCAAAAAAATAGGTAAAAACCTAAAAATCCGGGCTCTACTGATGATGAGATTACAGATAATAAAATTATCCGTATTTCTCAAATATAGGACCTCCTCGGCACTTTTATTTTGAGAGGCTTTTTTCATATTTTTTTTTAAGAAAACTTACTTTTCACTCTCAACGCATTCGTGATGAAAATGATGCTATAAACAGATAGTTCATTATATTTGATTAAAATAATGGTTTAACACCCAAAAGATTTGTATTTTAGGCATAAAATAATTTACTGTTGCGCTTCCTATTTTACAGCCCCCCTCCCCACCGCAATATATACAGTATATTCCTTTGCTCCCCTCTAATAGTGTCTCCCTTGTGGTGGAGAGGGCTCAAAAACAGTGTGTGTTCCCGTAAACAATGTTTTACTTGTATCGTCCCCATCGTTGTTTCATAATATCGTATCGCCTTTTACAGTATCTCGCATACATTTTGGCATTTCGTTTTTAGAAATGTGATTTATTTTTCCCACCCACTGAGCATGGTAATCGAAAAAGCGGTTCTTTGCTTTCCAAACAAATGCCACATTCCTTCTTATCTGCTTCCGTGACAACATTGTACAAGCCAAATAGGAGAAGAGGTATAATAAAAATTGCAAATGGACTGGTCAACATCTACACAAATGAATACACAAAAAATGTAAAGTTAGAAATCGGCAAAAAAGGTTAAAGCCTGCTGGCTGTGAATTGAACCCAAGACTTGATCCAGTAGGTGAAAAGCGTGCTTGGTCGTCTCTTACAAAAGGCCACCTTGTAATTTTCGTAAAAGTGCCATTTTTGGTGAGTGTCCGAACAAGTTTTTGGACCATAACTTGTTTCGTTGTCAACAAAATTCTACAAACTTGTATCATTTGAAATTTCTATGTGTTCAGAAGCAATGCTTCAGCAGAATAACCCACACTCAAAAAAGTTGCGCATGAAAATATGACTTTTTCGCAGTTTAAAAATAATAATTTTTTTGAATCTGGGTTATCATTAGCTCTGCTGAAGCATTGCTTCTAAACACCTCGAGCTTTCCAATGCTACCTAGAAATTGATAGTGTATTAAAAAGTTATAGCGTAAAAAATGGTAAAATTTGGCCCGGTCTTTCCAAATTGGCAGTTTTACGAAACGCCCATGGTTTATGAAACGACCTAGCAACACCACCTACGGCGTCAAATCCCTACAGTAACAAACCAAACGAAATCCTCGAAATTTTGGGGGTACTGTGACGAAACCCTGGTTCCCGAACTTGGCGCATGTTCCCTCTCGTTGGCTCAGTTGTCTTTTGGAGTGCTTGGCGACCCTAACCTCGGGGACGTCCTATCTCCTTATTTCCAATAAATTTGTCGAAAATTTAGTTCTGTGATGACTCAAGGAGGAGGATGTGGGATAATGTTGGATAAAGTACATGGGGGAACCGCTGTAAGGTACGCCCGTAGCTCAGTTGGAAGAGCAATTGCCCCCGGTTTGGGTGGTGGTCGTGGGTTCGAGTTCCACCGAGCGCGTAATCTTTTATGTTCTATCGTTGCGCCTACAATATATAATTATTTCCTAACTGGAAACAAGAATTTTTTTATTCAATTAATACCACCAAATTGTAGAATTTTGAATGATTACTTACTGAATGTGCCTTACGATTTTCTCTTTTTGTATAAGCCACTAAATAGCCTGGAATCAATCAATATCAATCAATACGCATGCCAAGCGCCGCATGACATTAAACATGCCAAGAAAAGCATATTCCTTCACCGCATAGAAATGCCCTTATGAATAACGACTCTCTTCACAAAAATGGTGAAGCCCTTGGGGGACTTCGAAAGGCAATTTCTCGCAAGGAAAAATGGGGCCCCTATTTGGTGAATGTAACCACATGATAAATCAATACCCAAATATACATTAACTGATTGCACTCTCAATCGATTCCCTGTATGTGAATAAAAGATTTTTTTAAATAATATTTCAAATTTTTATTATACATTAAAGCTATGTTGAACCCGATTTGAAACGAACATTGGTGAGTTCTGACGAAACAATGCCAAACATGGGGTCAAAACACCCAAACTTCTTATTGTTTTCGGGAAAGATTTTAGACTCCAATTCGAACAAGTCTGTAAAATTTCCAGTTGCAATGTTCGTCCGACCATGTTCAAAACATCCAACAAATTTTTTAAAGTTTAAATTCTTCTTAACTGTTTGTTCAATGTTTCGAACATGTTCATATGAACAAAGAAGCCTAAAATTTTACAGATTTGTTCGAATTGCGGTGTAGAACCCCTTACTTAGTTTCGGGTTTTAAATGGTTTACGCAATGTTCGTTCGAACTCACCAATGTTCGTTTCAAATCGGTACCCGATTTCGAATCGGTTACCCGCGACTTTGGTTTCAAATCGGGTACCTGATCAGAAAACGGGTGATTTTCCAAATCGGGTGCAACATATATACTTAATTGCACTTTCAGTTGATTCTCTGTATGTGCTCAAAAAATTATTTTGTTTAATAATATTTTTAAATTTTACTCTTGTTACTCTATTATTTAAAATTGTAATTGAATACAAAATTGAAATGTTTAAAACCCAGGTTTTAATTTGGTTGGGTGTGTACGTTTCCGGACCAAACACATTTACGATACCAAAACTTTTTTCTTGGTCGTCGATCAAATTCTATATATTTTGTATCATTCGATAGCCCTATAAGGCAAAGGTGCTAGGTCGATCCAAAAAAAAAAAAACTCAGTGTGGGCGGATCAAAAAAAAAAAACTCAGTGCTTGATAAAATAATTAAATTTATTTTTGGAAAATATTGATCATATACCCCAGAGCCAAAATCGCATAATACAATTTTTTGGTTTCTTAGGTGCTAAAAACGATAAATCGACCCAAAAAACGAATGGGAAAAGCATTTAAACATGTTTTTGAACCGGTTTAAAGTGGTGAAATGTTTAAGAAATGACAAAAATCCGGCCCAAAAACTCGTCGAGAGCTGTCGATTGGTACCAAATTTGACAGGAAATGAATGTGTTTGGGCTGGGTTTGGGTCATTTCTTACCAATTTTCAAAACGTAAACCGGTTGGTTTGTATTTTTTCTTGAAAGTATAACCGTTTTACCAATGCCAAAACATAATTATATATATGTTGGATAACCTATATTTTGGTGACATTTAAAAAAATAATAATAAATTAATTTAAAAGCCACAGACCCAGAGAAGAGGAAGCAGGGGATTTCAATCATTTCCAGCTCATAAATATTCGCCAGAAGCCTGAAACATCAACCGGAGGCCGGGCCTAGGAAACCCGGGACCGAGACTCAATTTTTCAACCCAGACCGGAACCTAAAAAAACCGGGATTCCCGGTCCGGTGCCGCTGAATTCTGCTACAAAGCCAAGGGAATTGGGTTTTCTTGAAAGTGTACCAGATTTACCTATTTGATATGGTACGTTGACAGTAGTGACGCGGCCGAAATTTCGGTTTCGGTTTCGGTTTTCGGGTTTTTTCGGGTTTTTTGGCTTTCGGTTTCGGTTTCGGGTTGCGAGTTTCGGGTTTCCCGAAAGTAAAAACACACCCCTAATGATTGAGTTTTTGGCAAAATTATTTAATAGTGCAAATATTTATTTTCTTTTTCACGAAAGATCATTTGTAGGGATGGCAATTTAATATAACTAAATACATATTTTGGGCATTTTTTGTTAATATTTTTTGCCAGCTTTAGTCAAATGTCGCATTTGTCCTTATTTCTGCTCTTTGTCCTTATTTTTGTGAGTTTCAGGGAAAATTCTGATTTTATGGCTATTTTGAAGCGATTAATAAGTCGTGAAAAAGGACCAAATTTTGTTAACAAATCCAGTCATTTTCTTCCAAATTTTCCCCGGCGGCGCCTATCGGCACCGCCGCCCGCCCCTCTACAGAAAAAAATATCTTTAATTAAAATAAGACGCGAAAAGGCGTAGAAAAACGCAGCAATTCTTAAAATTCGGGCAAATAGCAAAATTTAAAAAAAATAGCATAAAATTGAAAAAATTTTCTGCTTTCGGTTTCGCTTCCGGTTTTTTCGGGTTTTTTGGCTTTCGGTTTCGGTTTCGGTTTTCGGGTCTGACTTTTGGTTTCGGTTTCGGGTTTCGGTTTTCGGGTTTTTTCACTTTCGCCGCGTCACTAGTTGACAGGTGCCAATTTTTTGTTTAAGTCCGGCTCTAAATCGGTGCCATTCCGCCAGTGAATGTGTTCCTTTTCGTTGGAATTATATAAAAATGACCCATAAATCCTCAATGAAGCTGATTTAAAAATTAAATTATATAAGGAGTTATTTTCATCCCAAAGGTAATTTAATTTTAAATAGCCAAAAGATATGAGAGAAATTTAATATTTATTTCCCTGAATAAAAAAATCAAGGTTAAGTCATAAAAATAATTTTGACAAACGTTGAATTCGAAAATCTTACAACACAAACCACTCGGCCACTGATAAGTCGAAATTATAATATAACCGAGACCGGGACCGGCGGGATCTGAAAACCTGAGATTTCCCGCCCCGGTACCGGTCCCGTTGAACCCTAGTTTCAATACGCATTGCTTATCACGAAACATTCCCCCGTCCCCTCCGCGAAATGTCGGTGAGAATTAAAAATTTATGCCAACTGTAACTATAATGATCTGAAACTTAAGAATAATTAGTTACAGAAAAAATGAATAGTACAATAAATGTTTAGAGTTTTTAATATTTGGTTAAATTTGTCGACGTTTCGTCACCAAATTTCTTCTTCCATTTGTAAATTGTGTTTAAATTGATGCCAAATTCATTCGCTACTTTTTGTTGAAATTCCTTCGATTCTTTGGTTGAATGCCGTCTTTTTTTATATTTCTGATGCATTTCATTAAATTGACGGACAATTTCAATTTTGCCGTTGGTATCCTTTTGATTGCTTCGTTTTATTCCCAATTCTTTCATCCATTTTGCAATTGTTTTATGACTGCTGCCAATTTTTTGCTTAATTTCGGCTTGGAATTGGTTCCATTCCTTCTTCGAATGCGCTCCTTTTTGCATAAATTCTTTTCTCAATTTTAAATATTTTTGAAGAAATTCACGCTTTTCCTTTTCAGTATATTGTTTACGCATTCCATCTTTTATCCCTAATTCATTCATCCATCTTGAAATTGTCGCATAACTGACCCCAATTTTCTGCTTAATTTCGGCTTCAAATTGACGCCATTCCTTTGTCGAATGCTTTCTTTCTTGCGCAAATTCTTTTTTCAATTTAATAAATTTGTCGACAATTTCCCGTTTTTGTTTCTCTAAAACAGCGCGACGTTCACTTTTTATGCTAAATTCCTTTTTCCATTTGTACATTTTTTTGCGATTCACTCCCAAATCTTTCGCTATTTTTTCTTCAATTTGCACCCATTCTTTATTTGAGTGCCCTTTTTTTTGCTTATAATCATTTTTGAGGGCATGAAATTGTTGAACAATTTCTCTTGCCCTCTGATTAATTATATTGTTTCCAATATTTTTTCCAGCAATTTTGGTCTGATCACTATTTTGTGCTAATCCGTCTCCGTCATCTTTGTCACCGTCCCAATTTTCGTCTTCAAATATTCCCTCAAATTGATGGCGAAACTTTTCTTGCAATATTCGATCAATTTGGTCACTTTGTCCATTTTGCGCCTCTTTGTCCCATCCTTGGCCAAAGATTTGATCAAATGTCTTGGAAACTTTTAAACTTCCCGTTGCAGCTTGGTCAATTGTACATATTACAATAATAAAAACAAATAAACATATAATTTTCAGTTTCATGGTTATTCTTACAAAAAAAATTGCGATTTTTATGGGAAGTTTGTGAATGCTTCCCTATGTTTTATAAAGATAATTAATAAATAATGCATGCATTAATCAATAAAACTTTGTCATATTGATTCAATAATGATTTTTATTGATCAGCAAAACATAAATATGTTATATACAATTTAATAAAAATGCTACCCTAAAAAATAAGTAAAAAGGTAAAATGCAACCAAAATGATAAAATTGGCATGAATATACACACAATAAAATTTTTCAACACGTTTTATTTAGGCCACAGATATAATGAAGCACAATCTTGCGATTGAAAATACCTTAAAAAACCTGGCCAAAACCAAATTTGACCATTTTCCGCTTTTAATTTTTTAGTCATATTTTTTTAACGCTTTGTTTAATCAATTAGGTTTTGCCTGAATATTGTTAAGCTTTTCGAAAGCCTTAAGAAGCTTTTCTTGTCGTCCAAAATGATAAAGTTTAAAAAAGTTATTCTCCGGTTGAATACCGCTGCAGTCGGAAATGAAATATGTTTAAATGCAAATACATCGCGTCGATAATTATTCCAATAATTGTTGCAACAATTTTTGATTGATCACTATTTTGTGGCGATCCGTCTCCGTCATCTTCGGCAACATGCCAATTTTCGTCTTCAAATATTCCGTCAAATCGATGGCGAATCTTTTCTTGCAATATTCGATCAATTTGATCACTTTGTCCATTTTGCGGCTTTTTGTCCCATCCTTGGCCAAAAATTTGATCAAATATCTTAGACACTTTTAAACTTCCCGTCGCAGATTGGTCAATTGTATGTGTTACAATAATAAATACATAATTCTCAGTTTCATGGTCATTTTTATTAAAAAAATTGTGATTTTTATGGGTATTTTGTAAATGCTTCCTTATATTTAATAAAGATAACTAATAAATTATTCATTCATTAATCGCTAAAAAGTAAAAAGATATTCAATTGGCATACTGATTTAATATGATTTTTTTGATGGGAAAAATTATAATTTAAAATTTCTACCCCAAAAACATAAGTGAAAAACCCCCGGAAACTTTTCGTTTCTCCGATTTTAGAAAGCTAGAAAATTTTGAATAAATATAAAAAATTTTGCGTTATTCGGTGTATAGCTTTTATTTTTGGCATTTGTGATAATTGGAAGAAAATTTAACGTTTACAAAAAAAAATCATAATCGATTTACGCGTTTCCGTATATTTCATGCGATTAGAGATAAATAAATAAAAAGCCAAAACGAGAGTAAAAGAAAGGCATTTGGCTTTTTTAAGAAAAAGTTGCTATTTACACATACATATAAATCGAGATCTATTTTTGCTTGAACCAAAGTTCAAAAAAATTATGGTGCGTGAGGGATGTGGTGCTGCCGGAAATTTTTTTGGAGAAACCAAGTGAATTTGTTAGAGAATTTTGATCCATTTTTTTGATGTTTCGCGTCTTAATTTTTGGCGATGGATGAGGCGGCAATTTCGAGATTGTCTAAATCTCATTTTGTAAAATAAGTCTCCCGGTGGCTCTTCTGGCAGAGTTGGATCCATAACAGTCGATTACCTATTTGATACTCTTTTTTTTTGTTTGTTTGGCACAATTAATTCAAGAAAAACGGCAAATTTTAAAAATACAGACTTTTTAAATTTTAATACAAATTCTGAGAAAATAAGATCAACAAAAAAGTTATCAATGATTAGTCGGCAAAGAAAAGCTAAAAAATCCAATTGCATAACCTGCAACCCATTTCTAGAAAACTTTTAAATTTTCAAAGACTTAACATGTTTCTCGAGTATTTCAGGGTAAACAAGTTGCTTATGCCCCCCATTACGAGAAAATTTAGTTTCCAACATGTTTATCAGGTGAAGCTGATCACCGTATGACTTCTATTTCGCAAAATACCTAAAAATGGTTTCAAATTCAAGCGCATTTGGTCGAAAATTCAAACGGAAATTCCTTTAAGGGGTTAGAAGTCCGAAATTATGCGAAAGATAGGTCATATTTGTGACCAAATACCCTGAAATAACGAAGAAACATGATATGTTTTTAGAAGTCTTGAAACTTTTCTCGAAATGGTGTTGCAAAAAGCTAGGTTTTACCATTATTTAAATATTTCTGACCCTAAATTTTTTAAAATTTCTGCTTTGGTGCCCAAACTTCTGGTGCCCAAACTTCCGGCGGCCATCGCAACAACAATTTTTTTCAAATATCAAATATATAGTTTATATATGTATATACCTAACAATATATCTTTGCGAATCATCCATTCGGTTTGTCTACTTTCGGGAATAATTGTTAGTAGGTATAATTTCTAGCGTTTGGATGCGTCCTGACCGGTCGCGCACATTGACAAATTGGCCGAGCCGGGCTTAAATATGTAATTTTGAAAGAATTTAGATGTTAATCATTTCGGAAATTAAACTATTAATCCCATAATAATTTGAAATTTTATGAATGTACAGTCTTGGGAAACGACCAAGCACCGTATTTGTCTTACAAATAAATTATCGGTTGGAGTCAGTTTGGCGTTGCCAGTTTGACGAGGTTGTTTTGGCGTGTGCCAGTTTTTACCTGGTCAGTTCGACTAAGTTTTTTGGCGTAAACGTTTTTTTAATGTCAATTAAATTGAAATTTTTTTAATTTGAAAGCTTAATGTCTGCAGAAGCTATGAAAGCAAAGGCTAAGCGATTAAGCAAGTTGCAAAAAAGTAAGAAAATGAAAATAGACAAAAATCCCGACTTTTGAATGTTTTGAAATTTTTTTCTAAAAAAGGGGTTGACGTTACAATAGCTTATTCATAGCTTCACAGACATTAATCTTTTAAATTTATAAAAACTATTCCAATTTGGATGACTGAAAAAAGTTATACACTTGGTTCAGTGGAAGAGTGCTCGTGTGGGTTGGGTGTAAACGAGGGTTCGATTCCCATCCGGGATTTACACATTCGCCCATGAGTTATTTGCTTGTACTGTTCGATCACTTACGATGATGGTGGTGGTAGTGATTAGAGCTCCCAAATTGCGATGATGGATATTGTTGTCGTTGGGCTTAATATACCATAATGCCTATATTAAAACCCCCTGTAATAATGCACAATAAAGGCACCCCTTTAGCAGGCTCATATCCTGGGGGGGGTGGGGGGGAAGATGGGAATTCCCCCCTCCCCCCCCCCGAAATCGAAAAAAATTGGAAACATTTGCTTTTTACCCAGCAAAAAGAAAATTTTTTTCCCATTTCCCCTCCCCCAAAAACCAAAAATTTGAAAAAAATTGCCGATTCCCCCCATCTAAAAAATTTTTTCCTGGATATGGGCTTGCCTTTAGGGCTACCTCGGAATATATACATCCTCCCCCTGTGAAATAAAGCCCATCTGCTATAAAGCCTCCTGAAATAATGCCCCACCTAAAGCGCCCGGAAATAATGCCCCACCTGCATCAAAGCCTCCTTGAAATAAAATCCCATTTAGAAGTGCTTCGAAATATAGACCCCCAGGGCGGCTTTAATATAGGAATTATGGCATAAAAATAATGTTTTTAAATCCAAATTTATGAAATGTCTGTACAATTTTGTTGTCCTCCTTCGCCCACCAACCAACTGTTCAATGAATCTGCCAACATTGTTGCCGCTCTTACAAGACCACGACCGGCAACAGTGGCAACATCAATGGCCAGGTCGCCTGTAATTTGGCAATTGGTTTTTCAATTATAAATTTTTTTATTATAATAATATTTTCGGATTTCGCCCCGACCCGCCGGACGTTACTGAACTGACCCCGGTGCGATCATCCCTCCCTCGATAAAGCGATTCAAATACGTGAAAAATTCAAATGCTAACATATTCCTTCCATGTTGTGACGAGTTACATCTCATTTTCATTAACCGAAATTTCAACCTGGGACGAAATGTCCGGGAAGACTGAAAAGGCCCAAACTCGAATACAAGTAATCGTGTCAATAATAACATTAAAATGATGAACAAATATTTTCTTTAGCGACCAAATTCCCATCATACGCGGTGTAAAAACCTACCAAGTAGTCTGCACAATGAAACCGTGCTTGGTTCAGATACGGGACATAAAAAAAACCCGGTACTTTTACCGACCAATATCGACACTACCGAACAGCCCTAATCTCTTCCCCAGACATCCTGCGCCGACGAATCTCTTGCCCCTCCCTAACTTTGGTATAACCAACCTGCGTTATAATGGTTACTCTCCCGATCATGATCATGTTGGTCTTGCCAGAATGGTGTAGCACTTTCTATGACGGTATTTAGTTGTTAGAAAATTTGTTTTTCTATTTAAAAATAAATTAATTTATATTTCTCTAATTAAATTTATAAATTTTGAAAATTATTTGGCATGGCGACCCACCATTGTGGCTATGTTGACGATAATAGTTGTTTCGTTCAAATTCATCCCACGGAATTGGATGAACTAAAAATTTAAAAATTCAATTGAATTATCAGTTTTTGAGAGACCTGAAAAGCATACATTTTTATTATTTAAAATCTCAAATAAAACCAATTAAATTGTCTGCTGGAACAGCACCAGCTGCTCGTGACTGGGTTCCTTCAACTAATGAAGCATTATCATAAGGATCAGGCACATCATGGAGATCATGCTCCTATGATTTTTCGTAGGAATTATTTTAAAAATTTTATAAGAAATTTATTTCTGCCCTGATATTTTATTATTGAGCACAGGTAATGATGCAATACATTTGATACGGATGGGGGTTTGTTTAGGGCGTCAGACCAATTCATATCGGGTTCGGTATCCAGACCCCAACCAATTTTTAACATTGACCACTGTCCAATTGACCAGTGTCCAATTGATCACTGTCCAATTGTCCAGTGTCCACTTGTCCATTGTCCAATTGGCCAGTGTCCAATTGTCCAGTGTCCACTTTTCCATTGTTCAATTGACCAGTGTCCAATTGACATTAGCGTCCAATTGACCAATCACCGCACTTTGCTCTCAGACGGCAACACTGAAACACATCACCTCTTCAACATGAGCAGCTGAAGGTCGTTCTCGTCCTTGTGGTCGATCTCTTTCGGACACTTTTAATCGACAGTTGGGGCAAGTGTCCTTGTGTTTTAGCCTTAATAGAGGAAAAAAATATTTTTATACTTTATTTACGTTTTTTAGAGATCCCCTCAAATCACTCCCCCCCCCCCCTTTAATCGCTTAGCTTCTGTTGAAGTACTTTTCTAAACAAATATATCTTACAATTATCATTAAAAAAGTTAGTCTAAAAATTCAAGAAATGTCCTCCATATTAAAATTGCTTAAATTATCATCTCAAAACATAATAGTTTTCGACAAATGACTGGTTTTATAAAATTCAATTCATTCTTTAAAAATATATAGGTATCTTATAAATGTATGAAATTTTGGTTTTTTTCATTATGCATTTTATAGAGGCCCCCGTCACTGTTTTCTCAAATCTAAGAAATACGGTAAATAAAAAATATTTTTCTTCATTTTTAGATGGGTATTTTAAGTCTAAAAGCAAAAAAACTTACCATCCATCAATGCATTCACGATGAAAGCTATGCTAAATAAATTTAAACACTAAATAATAAAACTACTGATTGCTTGCTAACAAAAGTTTGCTAGTTTTTTATATTTTTTAATATTTATTATGTTTAGGATTTGTTATGCTTATCAGTTCATATTTTTGGAGAGAGTTTTAAAGAGCAATAAAAATTCGCATTTTACTCAATTATTTTTACTATATTGAAATTATATAAAAATTGATAATCACGCGCATATGTACAATATTTTGTTTACATTTGTGGATTTATAAAACGCGCTGGCGGATTTTATAAACTCGCCACCCCATTTTGGCGAATATATAAAACGCGAATTGTTGGGTGGCGCATTCATAAAACGCGACTGGCGGTTTTATAAAACGCGACACCCCATTTTGGCAGATTAATAAAACGCTCAAGCACGAATTGAAAATACAAAGAACCGACTTTTTATATTCTTAATAAGTTCCTTTAAAACATTGTAGGGTTTCATTTTCTACAATACGTGCATTGGTCCGTGGCCCAAACTATGAAAAATCCGGGATTTCTGACCCTGGTCCCGACCAACACACCTCATAATTCTTTGTTGTCATAGACAAAATCGTATCAACATACAGCAGGGGCCCATGGACAAGGATATTAATCCGTATACGCACAAATCCGCAGGGTTCGTATTCGTATCCGTCTAACTATATCTGATTTATCCATATCCATTCGTATCCGGGTGCTCCGCGGATATTCGTTGGCACGGGACCGTGGACTTCATATCTGTGTCCGTAATATTTTACAACAATCTTTATTCCTATCCGGACATGCGCGGATTGTCCGTGTCCATGTGGGCCCCTCTCTCTGGGGACAAACTTTGCATCCGAGTGTTTTCACCGGACCAGCGCCGGAATCAGCAAGACTGCTCATACAAACAGAGCAATCGCCTTCAATTTTCAAGTTTTTGCCTTTCGGTCCAGCAGAAAGCAAACGTCCCAATTTCGAAGCTTAAAAAAAATTAAATTAAAGTTTTTAATCTGAGTATCCAAAATGTGCTTATCAGGAATGGAGCCGATTCTGGACTTTTTTCGAGAAATTCTTATCAAAATTTTTTAACAGTACCCACCGGGGTACTACTAGAGGAAGGCAAATTTGCAAAATTTTAAAGATTATCGATTTTGTCAATTGGACAAAATTCCGGATTTCTCACTTTTTTTAGGGGTCCGGAGTTCCGGATTCTGGGCTTTAATTTTCAGCACCCGATTCTATCCCTGGGTTATCCATATCCAGATAATCCGTGGGACTCAGCTGCTGCTGATAAATAATTTCCATATCCGTGCCCGTTAGATTACATAAAATCATTATCCGTATTTTTTCGTTTTCGGACCCACACAAAATTCCGAAAATAAATTTTCTTTAAAAATTATAATACCTAATTTGGTGATTTTTCTTCCATTTATCGAGCCACATATCAAAAGAATAAAACACAGCCAAGACCAATTTGACAACATATTATTGTATATGTTGCACAAGATATCGAAATTCACCCGATATTGAGCGAACTTGGACGAACATTGCCAAACATAGAGTAAAAAAAGTCCGAACTTCACTCAAAATTAGGGATAATATTCTACGTCGTATTTCGAACAAGTCTGTAAAATTTCGGGTTTCAAAGTTCATCTGTGCGAGTTCAAAACATCGAACAAACATTTAGGCTTTTTTTACATGTTCGGATGAACATTGAAACCTAAAAATTTACAGACTTGTTCGAGTTGCGTTGCAGAATCATATCCCGTACTCAGTTTTAGTGTTCGTACGTTTTATCCCCCATATTTGATTAGATGCTTCAAGGCAATGTCAATGTTCGTTCAATATCGAGCGATTTTTAATATTAATTAAACTTTGAAGTTATTATTTGAATTAAATAAATGAAAATTTTAAAATTTTGCCATTATTTTATTGGAAAATATGAATCCAAAATCCTCCATTATTATATTTAGAATGAAACATGGCTAATAAAAATGACATTTTACTCATTTAGTGGATTAATGCCACATAACATTTCATTGTTTATCACGTCAGCGGCACAAAATGCACTTTCTTGCGCATTCATCAGTCTGCATTGAAAAAATCACACGGTCCCCGATCAATTGAAGTTAAGAAAAAGCAGCATTATTTAAAATTAATAGATTTATAATCTTTCTATTTCATGCTTTTTAAATTATTATTAAAATTGTGCTTCTATTAGTATGGCTGTTAAAAATATGTACAAAATATGTACATGACATGTAAAAAAATTTGGCCAAATATATAAGAAATATGCACGAAAACTTGAAAAAATGTACCAAATATGTAGGTAATGTCGAAAATTAGTGGTGCAAATATAATTTTCTTATAATACAGTTTTTTTTAATTTTTACAACCAAAAACTCAAAAAAATACAGAGTTTAATAAAAAAAATTTAATTTCGAATTTTAATAGACCCAAAAGTTGGTTTTTCGTACTCCCAGGGTTTTGAATTAAATAATTAAATTTTTAGACCCAATTAAAAGTAATTTTTCGTTAAAATGTTTTTTCTCAAGTTTTTGAGTCGATTTTTGAAAATTTAATTCAGACAAGCCTAAGCCTAAAAGCCCCTGGACTGAATATTTGTGAGAGGACTCAGATGACAGTAATTTTTTTGTTAGCCATTTCTACCCAGAATTCGTTGAAAAATTTGGCGTTATGTACGTCGTTACCATTGTACATCGTTTGTTTACGCCAAACGACGAAAACATCGTTTTGTCGTACCCTAGTCTACACTAGTGTTCGGCACTGTAACAGTAAAACGGTAAATTACCGAATTACCGTTTTTCGATCCCGAACCCGAATTCGAACAATCGGCGACCATAAAGCAAACTTACAAACCACAAAAGAAGCAAATTGGGCCAATGTCATCAAACATGCACCATAGAGGAAGCTCATTTTCGAATATGAAAAATATGAATAATAAATATTAGTGATGTATTAATTATGTAATTATTCTGCTCATTTTTTATTAAGTAAAGCTCGAATTTATCCCTAAAAAATTACGAAGAGTGTTCGAAGTATTCGCCGTACTTTGGTTTGCGATATTTCGAATCCCGATTGTGCTAAAATGATTGGATTTTTTGCTTTTGAATTTGTTACAAAATTGATCATTCTTCCGCTGATGACTTTCGACAACATTTGGGCGAGTGAAAAAAACAGTGCGTCAACGGAAATGAATTGGAGAAATAATTATTCAACGGAAATGAATTGGACAAATAATTATTTACTCAATATTGCAAAAATAAGAAAAAACTAATATTATCTAAATGCCAAAAAATCACAATAAAATTCATAAAAAATTATATGAAAATTTTTAGCAAAAAATGAACAAAGCGATCAGACTGATCAACTGAATGATTTGTTTTGGAAAGAGAAATTTCGGCACCAATTTGGTTGCATATTTGATGATGACGAAAATCAGGATGAAGCCCAAGTTCCCAAGAAAAGAAAGGTACCATGAAACAAAAATTTTCAAATGGTTTTGGTGTCAGTAAAGAATTTGGATTTTTAATATATTCAAAGCGAAAGGATGGCAATGAAAAAATTAAAATTGTAAAGAAATTTGACGAAATATGAACGAATTACAGACAAATAGAACGGCAGAACGGCACTCAGCCAAAGAATGTCTCCAATTTGAAGAAAAAATAGCGAAAGATTTGGATGTCAACCGAAAGACAATATTTGGTTGGAAAAAGGAATTTTGACTGAAAATTTTTTATTCCGAGTCCAAAAAGCGTGAAATTTTGATGAAATTTAATCAGCTAAAGGAAGCAAAAAATGCAAAAAGTAATGCCAAAATAGCGAAAGATTTGGGCACATCTGCCAGAAGTATTCTAAGATGGAAGAAGCAATTTTGAGAAATGCAGCAGTGAGAAGCTCCGAACACTAAAGAATTTAGAAGCAGCTGATTTTGAACAAAGAAAATTTTTTTTTAGCGATTTTATTTTTTTGACTTTATCGAAATGCAAAAAACGCAGTTTTCGTTCAATTAGAATCTTTCTTGAACTCTACAAGTTTTATATCAAATCTTTGCTTTATTCTTGTAAGAATTTTCGAACTTGTTGCTTTAATTATTAATATTCTTATTATATATTCCATGTTTCATTATTGATTTGACAATAAATCTTATTTACACTTTTAATGTTTTTTTTTATTTCAAATTTTTGGATAATTTCCCTTTTTCGTTGATTCATCACAATGTCGTCATTCTGATCCTCTTTTTCATTATATTCCTCCTAATTCTTCAGTCTGATCATAATTTTGTGCCGTTTCAGCATCTTCACCCTTGGCATCGTTCCAACTTTTGCCTTCAAACATTTCGTCGAATTATGTCGCAATTTTCATGCCAAAATTGTTTATTTTGCTGTTCAGTTTGATCAATTTGTTGTCCTTTTTGGTCCCATCCGTTGCCAAATATTTGCTCAATTAAGTTTTAGTTTCTTGCTTTATTTTGACAGAGTTAGTGTTGCCGAATGAATAAAACATTGCAATAAATAATATTATTATTTGACATAATTTCTTTTTTTGAAATTTTTTAAAATAATTATGGATATGGTTTTATGAATGTTTTTTTTTGCCTATTTGATCTGTAATAATAAGAATACGAGCGCTTTGGCGCCGCTTCGCGGCGCCCTCAGCGCTCTTAAAAATTTTCATGGACCCGACTAAATCTGAGATAAAATCACTCGTTTAAAAAA